>LFYR01001470.1:431859-470319 GCA_001185155.1 Zostera marina | reverse complement strand
TGAATCATTACGTCACTGTGGGCGGATGATGCGATCTCATCTTGTCGCTTTGGCCTTGGTGCTGGATCAAACACTTTGAACCTTGATTGACGGGGGGGGTACTGGTGATACACCATGTTTCTTGTGCTCTCTTCAGGGGGGAGTACTGGTGAGACATGCCTGATTACACCAGTCACTACCCATCAACGCCTCTCAACAAGGACTAGGGCTCCGTCGCTATGGCAGGACCCCCAGAGAGCTCCCACGGTGCGGAACATCGTTCTTCGTCCAGATCGCTGAGTTAGCCCGTAAAGTCGCCGATTGGACTACCAAGTCGCCGACATACAGGATAACTCGTCGAGTTAAGGCAAGATCGGCAGTATGGTAGACTGTACATCTTGGCCCTAGAAACTCGCCGAGTTAGCCCTTAACTAGGCGACTTCCATACCTGAATCGGCGACTTACGACCGTTACTCAGCGGCAGCCAACGTCATAAATGTTACCATATATGACCATAGGCGCGATCTCCTCCGATGAGTGCGCCCTCCGAGACCCTATAAAAGGGGTCTCAAGGGGACACTCAAAGGCACGATTCAAGTTCCACTCTCACACCAGAGCACTACACTACGAAACTCGGCGAGTCTCATTAGAATCGCCTAGTTTCACTTGCAGGTATTTTGACGTAGAGCGTGCGTCGTGGACTCCAAAGCCTCCGGCATCAACCTCGCACCACCGCGAGCCCTGGTAGCAGATTCAGTGCTTCATCACTCACCCTCCCAAACGAACTTGTCCTGGTACTCCTTCAGGATAGTCACAAGCATGGCTCTTAGGTCAGAGGGCAAACTCTTTCGTAAGGCCATGTGTCCCCCCACCAGCTCAAACACTTCAGTCTCGTCCACAAGTTGTAATTTTTCCCTATCCCCAATGTCGAGCGGGGCGTGGACGAGCATGTTGTTTAACTTTGTAAGTTGGGTTGCCTTCTTATATCCTTGTCTGGAATCCTTTTGAGATCCTTTGACAGTTGCGATGGACCCCTTGACTGGGTATCACATGTATTGGTGATAAAAAGACGGGACTGCCTTGATTCCGTGGATGAAGGGTCGACCGAAAATGTCATGGAAAGTGGATTCTACTTCCACCACTATGAAATGACAAGTCCGGCTAACCCTCCCTCATCTAAAACTAATGGAGACTTTCAAATCAATAACGCCGGACACTGGGGCAGGGACGTTAGTGAACCCATAAATCGCTTCTTTGCAGGGAGATAGATCCTCCCTTTTAAGGCCCATTCAGGTGAAAGTATCCATGTAGAGGATATCCGCAGAACTGCCACTGTCAATAATCATCCTCTCGACTCGGGAATTGGGTCCGATGTCTGTTTGGATCACGAGTGGATCCTCGTAAGGTTACATGACATCGTCCTGGTCCTCTTCAGAGAAGTATATGAACTTCTCTTCGCGGACCCGTTTTCCGTTGTTTCGAGATGTTGACGTCGACATCAGTACCTTCTGGGAGTATCCCCTGTTCTGGCCAATGGAATCACCACCAAATATCATATTGATGGTCTTCCATTGGCGGTTCTCACTACTTTCGCTGTCTGGCGAAGGAGAGCGTGGACGCTTTCTCTTCGGGTCAGACTTGCAGTTGTCCCGTCCTCAGGGTCCCTTGACAAAGTTTCCAAGTTCTCCCTTCGAGATCAACTGCTCGATAAAGCCACAAAATTTCCAGCAATGATCCCTTAAGTGGCCATGGTCTTTATGGAATTTGCATTATTTTTCACCCTTGGTACGACTACTCTTGTTTGCAGGATCCAAAGAACGAGGAGCGGGAAGATCCGCTCTGTTCTTCAGTTTTTCAAACAATTCACCTCTGCTTATTGTTAGTGGGGTATAATCCCTCCATGGTTGGTTTACACCCTTAGCAGATTTGTTAGGTATTTGTTTGGTTGAGGTTTGATACACCTTGTTGTCGTGTTTTGGCTTCCACTCTCTTCTTGAGGTTTCTGCCGCGTGGTTGGTGTACCTTTTAGAGGTACCATGGAAGTTCTCCTTTTCATTGTACCTTTTATTATCGAATTTGGATTTGCTCTTTGGAAGAGTTGTGGTAAGGTCACAGCCTTCTGGACCTTTAGGCTTTCTGCCAGTGGGTAGTAGGGTATTAATCCTTTGATGTATCCCACAATGGTCATACTTGGGATCAAGTCGTTCACTTCTGTCATTATGGAAGTGAACTTGATCGTATAGTCCTGAAGGGATAGATCCCCTTGCCGCAGTGCTAACATTGCGTTAGCGCTGTGCTTAATCCTTATCATCCCCACATGTTGGATGATAAATTTCACAGATAGGTCTGCGAAGCTGGTGATCGAACAAACTGGCAGACCAGAAAACCACCGATAAGTGATGCTCTTGAGAATGCTTGGGAATGCCTGGTACAACATCCCGTTATCGGTGGTCTGCGGTTCCAAGATATCCAGGTAGAGGTTGACGTGATCCTGTGGATCAGTCGAACCATCGTATGTGTCTATCTTGAGACACCGCCAAGACCGTGGGAAGGGCTTCTTCAAAAGGTCCCTATGGAAAGGAGCTCTTTTGTCCCTCATGAACTCGTTCGGGATGCCGACGACGTGATCGTCAGCTAGCTTCTGACGCAGTTCATCCACGAACCGAGTTGACAAGGTCGCATGTGTGCGACTCTTGGAAGGTCTCGATTCTGACCTTTGATGTGAACTGTACTTTGTTTTCTCTGTAGATGGAGAATAGTATGACTTCGACTCACTCGTCACATCTCGGGTGGTGGTCCTTCGACTCGTAGCCTCGAAGTCATTGACCCTCTTTCCTATATCCTCCATGAAAGCAATTAGCCTTTCTTCTATGGTAGGAGGTTGTGCCTCATTAGGAGGAGTCGGTATCCTTTCTTCTTCATTCTGTTGAGGAGATACCCTGAATTGAGGAGACTCACTAAGGTGAGTACGATCCTCTTCAGGTACCTGTGGCAAGTTTGCCGCAGTTTTCTTACCCCTCCCCGAATGATTGGTGGGAGCGGAGTAAGAAGGTTGCTTTGTTTCTTGGGAGGCATTGAAAACAAAAGCGAAAGTAGTTCCGAAAGTGCAAGCAAAAAGACTTGACCAAACTTGTTCAAAAAACTAAGCAAATCGGCGATTTCGTAGGTGGAATCGGCGATTTCAACTTTTGGGGTTTTTTGATCAGGGTCATGGACAACACTCTTAGCAGGCAGACGATTCCCAAATCGGCGATTCTACGAGTAAAGTCGGCGATTTCGTTGAGAAATCCAACCAAAGCTTCAGACAAGAATCAACAATTTAGATATGGAATCGGCGATTTCTCAGTTGACAAAATCAGCGATCTCTTGTGGAGAGATCAAACCGGACCTAGGCAAAGAAAAATCGGCGATTACGACGGAATATCCACGATTCGATAGTCCCACAAAAGGCGCCAGCTGATGAAGCACGGAAAATGCTACCAGGGGCTCTCGGTAGTGCGAGGTGATGTCAGAGGCTCTAGAGTCCACGGCGCGCGCTCTACGTCAAATCTTTCGGGAGGGAATCGACGATTAGATGTGTATAATTGACGATTCTCTCCTTGTATTGCTCTGGATTGGGTGGAACTTCTGATCTGCCTTGAAATGAGCTCTTAGGACCCCTCTTAGGGCGATTTCAGGGACAAAATTGACGAGTTCAAAGGGGCGAGATCTGCAACCTGCCAGTGCTAGTTATCTCGGCCTCAACTCGGCGATATGCCATGGTAATCGGTGATTTGACAACCCCATTCGGCGACTCACGTGTTAGACCCGGTGACTTGACGACGACCTTTGTTCCGCAATCGTGGGAGCCTTCCGAGGGTTTGGCATAAAGCGAACAGAACCCTAGTCTCTATTGAGGTGTGTTGATGGGAGTGCCTGGCGTAATCAGTCTTGTATCAGCAGTACTCCCCCTGAAGAGAGCATGTGAACCAGGCGTGTATCGCCAGTCGACAATTCTATTACTGGTCCCTTGGTTTACGCTGGGTCTCTTGGTTTTGATATTCGTCGGTGGTCTTCGAAAATCATTGATCATGTTCTTCAATCGGAGAAATTTGTTTGTTCGAAACAAGATGAGTCATCGAAGAAGACTGACACTATTCTTGTTCAATGTCACAAAATCACCCAAAAATCCCACAATTTGCGGGAGTCTTGCAAGGCTTAAGTTGTAGAATCTAAATTGTCGATACATATTAGTATTGATAATCATGTTTAAATTAACCCTAATCATGTTGTTATTCAATAGTGTGAATTGAATTTGAATTGAACCTAATCTCAATTAGGCTCATATTAAACCTTAGAATTATTTGACCATGTTTAAAATAAAGTCAAAGTCAAAAATCGATTTTGTGGTCAACAAGTCAACATGTTCTATTTGGTATTCAATAGGGTGAATTGAATTTGAATTAAACCTGATTTCAATTACGCTCATATTAACCCTAGAATTATTTGATCATGTATAAAATAAAGTCAAAAATCAAAACCCTAAATTCGTTGTCAACAAGTCGACATCTTGGATTTGTGATTTATTTCTAATTACCATTGACTATTCTTAATCTTTATCTTTATTCAATGTGTAAGATAAGTATGGAAATAATACAAAGATAAACATGGAAATAATACAAAAAAGATATGGAACTGCTACAAAGTTGACATAGAAGGAAGAGAGAATCTTAACCACATTTTGGACTTTAGTTAGAGATCAATGAACCATTGATTCAAGATCCAATATATGGAAGAGATGATTTGGCCAAATCTATAAATAGAGGGGCATACCCATGCCAACGCCAACCACACATACAAGATCTTATCAAATCACATTTTGAGCTCCACATTTCCACTCTCAAGTCCAAAACTTCCAAAAGCTTCCAAGCTTTCAAGTTCTCCAAGTTGTGTTCAAGTGCTCTTTGCTCAAAGATGTTCAAAGCTTTACACTTCTTGTTCTAATCTTCTTGAGTTTCAAAGAAAGGTTGAAGTATTGTATTCTTGAACTTTTCCACCATTTTCGTGTGTGTTCCACTTTGGTTGAGAGGGTTGTCTCAAGATCACCAAAGTGTAAAGAGGATTGTTGAGCTAAACCATAAAGCACTAGGTTGGTTTTAAAAAGTTTTCTGGAAAACTCTTAGGTTCTAAGTCCACATTGAAAGACTTAGGGTAGAGACTCCCGTTATGTCGCCCTTGAAGAAGTACCTTGTGAGTTGTTCGGTCCTTCACAATAACAAACATAGAGTCAAATATAAAATAACAATTATTATCTCTGCAAAATTGTTGAACGGATAATAACGAAGTTTTTAGAGATGGTACGTGTAAGATATTACGAAAAAGAAAGTTGGAGGACCCGTTTGCAAAATTACTGTTACCCAGATTTTTGATTTTGAGATGGGAGCCATTACCTAGTTGCGCTGACCCAGGTCCATGATACGGAAGTGATGATAAAATCGACTAAACATTTGGGGTAAAATGGTGAGTTCCACCTGTATCCGGGTACCATGAGTCTACATCAGTTTGGTCTAAGTCGTTTGTGGAGAAATTTGGATAAGTAATATATGTGTGATTTGTTGAGGATTGACGTGCAAATTGTTGAAATTGTCCCCAGGTTGATTGGTTGGAATTTTGAGAATTTTGCATATGGGCTGGGGAATTAAATTGCCGGGCTGCTGGATTATATATTGGTGAATTTGAAGAATTAAATTGTTGGGCCGGGCTGTAGTAATTACTTAAGTTTAAAGTGGAATTTACATTGGGTTGGGCCGGATATGAGGACTGGGCCGGGTAGGGTGAATAAGTAACCCTATATTGACATTTATAAGAGGAGTGACCTATGCCCCCACAGACTGGGCACGGGTCACGACGGGATTGGGCGACCCGTCCCCCTCTACCATTTCCACCGCTGGACGATGTTCCCCGGAACCTGCCGGACCTGCCAGAATGCGATCTCCCGTTCCCGGCGTTGAAGACCGACGCACCTCCAGCCGAAGTTTGATTCACCACCGCGCCGCCCGTCCCCCTCATTTAGAGTCGGATTTGGTGAGACACCATCACCTTCAAGAGCTCATCAAATCCTACGCTCTCTTGCCAGACGGCGAGGGTTATCACCATCTCCCCGAAATCGGCCCCCAAGTTGTTGTAGACTGTGGCGTTGAAGATCCTTGTGGGAACAGCAGCTCCGGCGGCGGTGAGTTCATCCTCCATTAACTTTGCTCGCCGGAGGTATGTTGCTACATTCTCGCCCGCCATGTGTTTGTTGTTTTGCAATTGCATTTGTAGTTGGATAATTCTTGATTCAGATGGCCGTTCATATGTTGAGGCCAACGTTGCCCAAATGTCCGTTGCGGATTCAAGTCCGATGATTGTGGGAAACACTTCCTCCGTTAGCGAAGAAAAAATCCAACTAACAAGGAGTTGGTCCTTCCGCCACCATGCCGTGTAGATTGGGCTTGACAAATCCGGAATTGGAGATGGAATCGTTCTGTCGATCAATGTTGTTAACCCAAAGCAATTCAATAGAGTGAATTGCATCTTCCAAAGCAAGTAGTTGGTGCTTGTTAGCTTAATGTGGAGGAAGCTTTGAATCGATCCAAATGAGGGGGATCCGGTCAGAATTTGATTTGGCATTTGTGCCACAACTTGAGAATTGGTTCCGACAGATGGATCATCCAATACTTGAGAATTGGCATTACTAGAGGGTAACAAAAGCATATCCGATAATGACGGATGTTGTGGCATTACCATAAATTGAGCGCCAAACGCTTGATTTACCTCAGGATTTCCGGCGATTGATACCATGTTGGAGGGATGACCGGAGGTGACATCCGACAGATTGGATGCATCATCCATTGCCGACGAGATCGAAATGATCTTGGGAGCCATAGAGAAGAAATTGAGCACAAGTAGGGAGACACAAATGTAGAGAGTTTCTTTAGGATTGAAAAGCGTATGTATTGTAATGTATAGAGAGGTATTTATACATGTATTTGTAAATAACAACCCACTATGTATTGAGTGGGGGTTGTTATTTACTTTGTTATAAAGAGTAATAATAATTATAAAGAATATAAATTGTATTTGTTTAATTTATATTTCAATAAATACGGGGCCTTTTAAGATCACACTATTGGAGAAGATAAAATTCCCTCTGTCTCTGGATATGGTAGAAGAAGTGGATCTCGGTGGTGATACGGGATCAGATTGGATCGCCTTCCGAGGGTCCGGCATATAGAGAATGAAACCCAAGTCCTTGCTGAGGGACGTTTTTGGGAGTGACTGGCGTTCAGTCATGTATCAACATTGAGTATTAAAAATTTTGATATCCAAGGAAAATTAAGAATATACGCTTGTTCAGAATATATCTCTTGTTTGAATTAATACGTAGACGAATATTGAATATACTGATATTGAAATTATATGCATTAAGTGACTCTAATTATTAATAAGGCATGAAATAACTTGAAGTTATTGTTTGATTTGAAATCATAATCTTCTTCATTTGAACGAACTAACATCAAAGTTACACCTTATAGAAATGATCATGTTGGCTAGAGAGTAACAATACATTTAGTTTGAACATTTCATAGAAGAAGACGGTTGATTGATGAGTTTCGATCATTTCCCTTTCTTTACATCATCTTCGGGATTACGCAGGGTTCCGCATATCCAGTCCATAAAAACGGTGTAATGACCATAATTGTGACGGTATGTCTTGTGATGTTCAATATGATAACCAGCACCCAAGATAGGCCATGATTTTCCATTGACACAATCATGGATGTTTGCAGTCCATAGACCTTCAAGTAGGAGAAGAGCAATGTGGGTGGCGAATTGAGTTGGAACGAGAAAAATGGCAAGCAAATGTGGCAATGCTTGTACAATTCCATCTACCGGATTGAAGGCCAAACCTAGTCAAACAATTAAAAAGAGTAAAATAATTATTTTTAGTAAATCTAGGATTTTAATGTAATTTAGTTGAAATCATATGTTATTTTTTTTATTATAGTAATTAATAATTACCTGCAAAGTGAGAAGCGGTATTCTCTTTGTTGTGGATATGGTGAACTGCATGAATGTACTTGTGATGAAGTACGGAATCTGCTACCAGTAGGCTCGCGGGGTTGCGAGATGGGCCGGAGGCTGTGGAGTCCACGACGCGCGCTCTACGTCAAACACCTGCAGAAGAGGGGGGAATCGGCGACTCTCTTAGGAGTAGGCGATTCGGGCTCCTGGATGCTCTAGTGTGGAGTGTGTTGGTCAAGTGAGAATGTTATGAATGGAGGACACCCCTAGGACCCCTTTTATAGGGTCCTAGAGGCGTTTCCATTCAATTGAGTGGGGCCCACCCCATTATGGTACCCTATTGAAGGGTGCTATAATGGTATGGGCCCGCCCAAGTAACGGCTGGGAGTCGACGACTCAGGTTTGGGAGTCGCCGACCCAGAGGTGGAGTCGCCGACTCCTTTGAGCCCAAGTCCTCGGTCTACCAGACCCTAGTTCCCTGGCCGGAGTCGGCGATGCACCACTGGAGTCGGCGACTTGGTAGTCCCAGTCGGCGACTCCCAAGTGTTGCCTTGGGCTCTTGACGTAGACACGTGCTCCGCACCGTGGAAGCCTTCCGGGGGTCCGGCATATAGCGACGGAACCCTATTCCTTGTTTGAAGGGCGTTGCTGGGAGTGACTGACGTAATCAGGTATGTCTCACCAGTACTCACCCCTGAAGAGAGCATAGGAGACATGTGTGTACCACCAGTATCCCCCCCAAGCAAGGTGATCCGCATCAAGGCCAAAGCCACAAGATGGGATCGACTCATTGCGGCCACAACGACACAATGATTCCGTTATCCATGCACTATCAGATGGATTGATTCACTATCAGAATCTAGTTCCAGGCCAATGGAACTACGTGTTTATAGTCCAACTCTTATCAGGAGCGATTTTTTCTGTGTTATCGTCAAGGCCAAAGCGACAAGATGAAAGGAGATTATTAAGGCCAAAGCGACAAAATAATTCCTTTCCATTAAGGCCAAAGCGACAAAATGGACCGACTCACTATCAGAGCCTGATTCTGGCCAAAGCGACAAAATACGTGGATCCTGGCCAAAGCGACAGGATCTAGTTCACTATCAGAACTGATGTTTATAGTCCACCCTGATCAAGAGCGACTTTACGTCCGCAACGACGGTTACCCCACCAAGGCCAAAGAGACAAAGTGGGTCAAGAGCGACAGAAGTGTCGGGAGAGTTTGTGATACTCCCCCCGAAATTTGACGACTTCTGACCGAAATGACAGAAGTGTCGGGAGAGCTTGTGATACTCCCCCTCGAAATATAACGACTTCTGGCCGAAGCGACAGAAGCGTCGGGAGTACTTGTGATACTCTTTATTAAAAATGTGACGACTTCTGGCCGAAGCGGTAGAAGCGTCGGGAGTGTTTGTGATATTCTCCCTTGAGGAGTGATGATTTCTGTCCGAAGTGACAGAAATGTCGGGGGAGTTTGTGATATTCTCCCTCGATATGTGATGACTTTTGGCCGAAGCGACAGAAGTGTCGGGGGAGTTTGTGGTATTCTCCCTCGATATGTGATGACTTCTGGCCGAAGCGACAGAAGTGTCGGGGGAGTTTGTGGTATTCTCCCTCGATATGTGATGACTTTTGGCCGAAGCGACACAAGTGTCGGGAGAGTTTGTGATACTCCCCCTCGAAAATCGTGCCTTTTGAGACACATAACCCTTTGAATGAGTGGGTTTTATTTTTTGAAGTATTGGAGTATTCGAAACTGATAAATATTCGAAACTCGAAGGTTACCTTTGCAACCTTGAACCCTGATGCTGGAGAGAGCCTGTGATGTTCTCTCCTGAAATGCGACGACTTCTGACCGAAGCGGCAGAAGTGCCGGGGAGAGTTTGTGATACTCCCTCAAAGTTTGACGACTTCTGGCCAAAGCGACAGAAGTGCCGGGAGAGCTTGTGACACTCCCCCTCGAATTTTGACGACTTCTGGTAGAAGCGACAAAAGTGTCGGGAGAGCTTGTAATGCTCCCCCTCGAAAACATGCACTTGGGGCAGTTTTGCTGGTATTTTATCCTGAGTCGGCGATTGGAGGCCCCAATCGACGACACCTATGGTTTGGGTAACTGCAGGGGGTATTTTGATTTTTACCCATGTGAGTCGGCGACTCCTATTGTAACTGTCGGATCTTTTAGAAGATCCTTGAGATATTTGGAGAATATATGGGGAATATATGCAAAATCTCCAAATAAGGAAATAAATCTCACAGTGCTGCGAGATAGTGTCCGGAGTCGGCGACACCCTTGTGGAGTCGGCGACTCCGGCGTGATATCGGGGATATGGAGATCAATTTCCGATCTCTTTTTTTTGTAATTTTCGGATTTTCTAGGGGTTTTTGCAATTTTCCCAGGGGCTATAAATAGTGGAGAGTTTTTCCCAAATTTCACAACACTTTTTCCCCTTCTCAATCGCCTAAAACCCTAGTTTTTTTTTCTGTCGGGGATTCCCCAGCTGTTTTTCTTAGAATCGACGACTCCCAAGTAATGTCTGCCCCCAATTCCCATATTTCTCCCTTGAAGGAGGCTGAGACCTCTGACTTCATCGATGAGATGACGATCGACGGGCTCGATGACGTGTTGAACATCGAGGAGTCACCGATTCCCTCTCCTGACAGAGAGGTTGAGTCGGTGACTCTGGTCGTTCCATCTCGTGACATGGACTTGAGTGCCTCTGTGCACGAACTGCTTGACGCCTCGCCGGAGTCGTCGACCCCCCTTGCCGAGTTGGCGATTCCGAGCAGGGCCCTTGTTGTTGTGCCAGAGGGATCTCTGGAAGTGGGAGAAATTCCCTGGACCTCTGGGTCGGCGATTCCCCTTGTGGAGTCGGCGACACAGACTGGGCCCGTTAAGGGGAAATCTTTCCGCAGAAGAGATCAGGGCTCAAGCGCCACTGGGTCGGCGACTGCAGGTCGTGACTCGTCGATCCTTCTCATTGGAACGGCGACTCAAGGGCCTGAGTCGGCGACTCCTATTAGTATGGATGACTCCTCTGCGCACCGACCTGAACCATTGGTCGTGAGTGCCGAGGGTCGCATCTGAGGGCGATGGCTTGAAGAAAAGGAAACGAAGACGCGGCCATGGTAAGGGCAAGGTCCATGTGCCGGAACAGGATGAGGGGGTCCCTGTGCCCCTTAATGTCAACTTTGAAGAGACATTACATGTTGATCGTGGTGTTCCTAGCCCACGTCGTAGAGCGAGCCGGCGCTCTATTGAAAGAACTCCGCCACCTCTCGTGGACTTGGACAAAAATCGAGATCCGGACCTCGATTTCGATGCGTATGTTGGAGCTCCGAACCCAACTGGGTTCGCTCACTGTAAGATTGCCCTAAATGGCGCATCAAGGTTGCTCCCAATTGGATGCTCCGGTGACAGCGAATATGAGCAAGTGATGACTTCTGCAACCTTGGATGTTTCGGGCGAACTGCATCCCCCCTCAAACCTCAATGCGAGCGATGCTCGAAGCTTGTTATCGGGGGTGCGGATTTCTGGACACGTGATATTCTGGGTATCGCGCTATCAGCCTGCGAGTCTCCAACTATTGGGATTCCAGGCTATCCCGAGGATCTATTTCAAACATTTCTCGGAACTTCCAATTCCTGAGATAATGAGCGAAATATTACTCGCTTTTGAAGTGTCCCTGTCGCAGCTCCCGACGGGTTTCTTCGTGACCCTGCGGGGTTTTTTGAACGTGTTTTGGAGCTTGAGGATAACTCCTACTGCAAGCTTGTTTCTGAACTTCTACAAGCTTGTAAAAGATGGAAAGCCGGGTTCTGGTCGCGTCGGGTTTACGCGACGGCATTTTGACAAGAATGTCGTTGATGATTTGCCGACCAACTTTGGATGTAACTGGAAGAAGGAGTTCTTCTTTATCACCTCTGAGTTTCTTCCCGGGAGTGGGGAAGAATGGAATGACCCCAACCGAGTGCACATGAATGCTTCGCTTGGGCTAACTACTAGAGATATTGAAGCCGCGGATCGAATCGTGCAAACCCTGGCTGATTATTCTGTGTCGCGCGGTGTCCCCTTTGTCCTTTGCCAAAGGGAAGATTTTACTTTTGAAGATGTGGCTGAAGTTCAAAAGCCACCAACAGAGAAGGAGCTTCAAAGCGGGAAAAAGCAACTCGGCGATTTACCACTCAAATCGGCAATTTGGCAACCCAAGTCAGCGATTCACTAGTTCAACTCAGCGACTTAAAACCGTGGGAGCCTTCCGAGGGTCCGGCATATAGAGAATGAAACCCAAGTCCCTGCTGAGGGACGTTTTTGGGAGTGACTGGCGTTCAGTCATGTATCAACATTGAGTATTAAAAATTTTGATATCCAAGGAAAATTAAGAATATACGCTTGTTCAGAATATATCTCTTGTTAGAATTAATACACGAATATTGAATATACTGATATTGAAATTATACGCATTAAGAGACTCTAATTATTAATAAGGCATGAAATAACTTGAAGTTATTGTTTGATTTGAAATCATAATCTTCTTCATTTGAACGAACTAACATCAAAGTTACACCATATAGAAATGATCATGTTGGCTAGAGAGTAACAATACATTTAGTTTGAACATTTCATAGAAGAAGACGGTTGATTGATGAGTTTCGATCATTTCCCTTTCTTTACATCATCTTCGGGATTACGCAGGGTTCCGCATATCCAGTCCATAAAAACGGTGTAATGACCATAATTGTGACGGTATGTCTTGTGATGTTCAATATGATAACCAGCACCCAAGATAGGCCATGATTTTCCATTGACACAATCATGGATGTTTGCAGTCCATAGACCTTCAAGTAGGAGAAGAGCAATGTGGGTGGCGAATTGAGTTGGAACGAGAAAAATGGCAAGCAAATGTGGCAATGCTTGTACAATTCCATCTACCGGATTGAAGGCCAAACCTAGTCAAACAATTAAAAAGAGTAAAATAATTTTTTTTAGTAAATCTAGGATTTTAATGTAATTTAGTTGAAATCATATTTTTTTTTTTTTATAGTAATTAATAATTACCTGCAAAGGGAGAAGCGGTATTCTCTTTGTTGTGGATATGGTGAACTGCATGAATGTACTTGTATAGAGGTTTAACCTCATGCAATTTTCTATGTGTCCAATAAACTCCAATCTCACACACCATTAGATATGCTGCTACGTGAACGAAGTAGAGTGGCCATCCAACTTCATTTATACTGGAATAACATCGAGTCCATCCCTTTTCGACAAGGAACTCTGAGAGTGCAGGAAGCGCAGAATACATCGGCAAAGCTTTCATTGCTACCAGCATTTGAACAATCATGGCCTTGTTTGGGGGCAAGGTATCTGAAATTACATAGTTAAATGTGAAACATGATATAAATGAGAAAATAAAATTTATTGTGAAATATGTGGCAAAAATATAACAATTATTCGTTGACCTTTAGCCAGGCGTCCCCTATGAACGAGAAAGCGAATGGATAAATAGGACACGAATGATGACAAGAAGTAAAGGATAGTTCCGGCCACCCAACTTCGAAGCCATGTTTGGGCCGGATGTGGTAGGTCCTTCCAAAGGAAACTAGGAATGGAATTTCCAAGCACAAAGTTATTGTATGAGGAAGCCTCGTCTACAAAAGGATGGTTAATGTACTCCATTTTGGACTTATTGATTACGAAGATTGATGGAAAACGAAGAAGGTATTTGGTGGAATTTATAGTGTCATATTTCTTAAGTGATGTGTGTGATGTATTCTCCTGAAGGTGATTGTAAAATAATTTCCAACAACAAAGCCAATAAGGTTGTACCTTATATTTGCAACTGACTATAACTGCTTTTGTTTAAATTACAAGTGTGAGACAATGTAACAAATTAATGAAACATATGAAACATCACTAGGTGTTTCTTATGTTTCTATTTCAAGGAAAAGGTTGAAGAAATATAATGTTGTATTTAACTACAATTAAAAGGTAAAAATTGGTCACCAAAAAAATTGATCCCTTTTGTCACAAGAAACCCTATCACTTTTGAAGAATAGGTGATCAACTTCGTGGTTCATGGCGACTCAGTATGGGTTCCCTTTTTTTGCACTATTCATGAGTTAATAAAGCATATACAAGATCCCAACAACAACTTAGTACATCACTCAGTTTAAAATAACACAAATTAAACATTAATCCTACACTTCACTCATATATCTCTTTTTGAGATCACAAACCATCAAACATTTCACTTTTGATTACATGATTTTTTTGATTATCCACCCTAAGTAAACAATGTATAAATTAAGAGCATGTAAACATACTTAATCTAATTTCTTCAAAACAAGATACAAGATAGAAGGATAGAACAAGAGGTCAAGGATAAAAAAAGAATCCCCATCTAGGGTGTCAAATAAAGCCCGGCTCGGGCTCGACTCCTTTTAGCTCGGACTCGCGAGCCCAAGCCTCAAGCTCGTTAAGCTTAACGAGCCGAGATCGAGCTTGGACATTCCAAGCTCGGCTCGTTAAGCTCGAGTGGGCTCGTTGGTAAGTATAAAAAACTAAAAAAATATTAAATTTAGAGAGAATAGAGGTGTAGTATAGTTGGTAAAAGGTTTGTTTAGTATTTGAGAAGTCATGGTAAAACGTTTGTTAAGCATGTGAGAGGTCACTGGTTCGATCCTTCATGTCTCCAAAAAAAAGAATTTCTTTTAATTCAAGCCTGACGAGCTGGGTTCGCGAGTTGACACACTTTATAGGCTGGTGACCCTGTCTGGTGTCGCCAAAGCTAACATGGGTTCGTTAACTTTCTTTATAGTCTGAGACTATTTTTCTACTTTCTTTATAGTCAAAGCTAAAATGTAAGTTTGCATATGATGGGTGGACAAGTTTGGAAAAATTACTATCACCAACTAGTAACGCTCAAGTAACAGTGATAAAAGAACAGTTAAGGGCATTGAAGAAAGTCACCACAGAAACAATGCAAGAATACATTGTGAGGGTAAAGGGACTGGTCGAATCCCTAGATGCTACAAGAGAAACTTTAAGTAATAATTGCTTGAGGGATTACATATTAGGTGGCTTGGGATTTGAGTATAGATGTTTACTGACAACAGTAAAAAATAGAACACAAGTGCCTTGGTGAGACATGCCTGATTACGTCAGTCACTCCCAGCAACGCCTTTCAACAAGGACTAGGGTTCCGTTGCTTTATGCCGGACCCCCGGAGAGCTCCACGATTGCGGGCAAGTGTCTATGTCAAGTACTCAAGTCAACACTGGGAATCGATGACTGGGACTACCAAGTCGCCGACTACAGAGATGAGCCACCGATTCCAGGCCAAGTTGACCAGTTCTGGTAGACTGCCAACCTGGCTCTTGGGGAATCGATGGCTCCACCCTGAGTCAACGATTCCCATACCTGAGTCGTCGACTCCCAGTCGTTACTTGACTTGGCCCGCGTCATTATGGCACCATCAATGGGGCACCATAATGGCGTGGGCCCTAGGAACAATGAATGAGAAACGCCCCAAGGACCTTATAAAAGGGGCCCTTGAGGGTCCTCATCCATCAGCTCATCTCCTCTCAACACACTTGACTACACACTCCGATCAGAGCACATCTAGGAGCCCGAGTCGCCGACTCCCACACCTGAGTCGCCGACTCCCCTCCTATTTGCAGGTACATTGACGTAGAGCGCGCGTCGTGGACTCCAAAGCCTCCGGCTCAAACGTTCAAACTTTGTGTGGGAGTTTCTCTCAAGGTTGTGTGCTCTAGTTCTTCAACTTCTTCTTCTTCCCCTCTTGTACGTTTGGTGAGACATGCCTGATTACGTCAGTCACTCCCAGCAACGCCCCTCAACGAGGACTAGGGTTCCATCGCTTTACGTCGGACCCCCGGAAGGCATCCACGGTGCGGAGCAAGTGTCTACGTCAAAGTCCTCAAGTCCTCAAGTCGACGATTCCGGGTTATTCTGCTAGCTAAGATTGTTGTCCACGGTTTGGTTCAAAAAGACCATAAGTTGAATCGCCGACTCCACATAGGAAGTCGCCGATTGCTTTAGGTTTTTGAGCAAGTCCTGTCAATGCCTTTTTCTCTGGTACTTACACTTTCACATAGGTTGGATTTTTCATAGAAAATCACCTATCCTCACCTGAGTCGTCGATTCCCACTTGAATCGTCGATTGCCACACTGAGTAGGAGATTCCCACAATTGAATCGCCAACTCCCACACTGAGTAGGTGATTCCCATACTTGAATTGTCGACTCGATCATCGTCTTCATTCATCACTTCGGCTGAATAAGACCACACTGAGTAAGCGATTCCCACAATTGAATCGTCGACTCCCACACTGAGTAGGCGATTCCCACACTTGAATTGTCGACTCGGTCATCGTCTTATTCATCGCTTCGGCTGAATAAGACCACAATGAGTAGGCGATTCCCACAATTGAATCGCCGACTCCCACACCGAGTAGGCGATTCCCACAATTGAATTGTCGATTCGGTCATCGTCTTCATTCATCGCTTCGGCTGAATAAGACCACACATAGCCCAGCTCTTTTACTGAAACGATAATCTATCGCTTTGGCTGGATTCGCATCGTCATTTCGATAAAAAAAAGAGTATGGGGCTTTTTACCTTTTTTCACTTCCAGTGATTTTGTCGGTCCATCTCCGGAATACCCAGATCTGATTTTGGCATTCTACGACCACACTTCACGTGAAAAAAGTTTTCTCTACGAGTACAAAAGAGAAGAATTTCCCAACAGTGCAAGAAATCTTTTCTGGGAAAGGTCTAAACAGGCATCCCGAAAACCACCTCCGGCAGAACGATTTTCTGCAGAAAAATTGCAAAAAAAATTTCGATATTTTTTGCTAATTTCAAACTTTGGGGACTAGTAGTACTGCTCAAGGGGGTCACAAAACTACAAAAAAAATATTATACAAATTTTTTTCTGTTTTGTGACACCCGGGGGGCAGGTACCTACCCATAACTTCCGACACTTCGGAAGAACTTCCACTCGTAGTCTGTTTCTTCGACCCGATAGAAGTAACCATCTCATCTATGGCTCCTTTTACTAAGGATCATAAAAAGAAAGCTCCCTCTATTGCTACCGAAGTAGGAGCTTCTGGTAGGAGGGTTGGTTCCCATACTGTACCAACCTCCAATATACCACTATCGACACATGAGGTGCCCTCATCACTCCCATCAAATGAGGGAGTGAACCTAACTCCTGCGCTACAAGAGAGGTTGATTAACTTTATGGATTCCATAGAAAAAAGAGTTAGCAACCTCGAGAAAGCGATGGTCAACAAGACCATCATCCACGAAGGAGCAGATGAATCTGGGTCTTACTATTCTCCATCTGCGAAGAAAAAGAGGAAATCTCCAGTGCCTCCTAAAGCAAAGGCTGGACCTAGCAAGAGTCGCACTCACAAGACTCTTACAACAAAGTTCGTGGAAGATCTCCGTCGGAAGCTGGCCGACAATCCGGTCGCAAGCAATCCGATCGAGCTCATGAGAATCAAAAGCGCTCCTTTTCACAAGGACCTTTTGAAAGAATCTTTTCCACCAACCTGGCGGGTACCCAAGATAGAAACGTATGACGGTTCGAGTGATCCAAAAGATCACATCAACCTCTACCTTAGTGTCTTGGAACCGCAGACCATCGATAGCGGACTGTTGTGTAGGCCATTCCCCGGCACTCTCAAAGGCAACGCTTATCGGTGGTTCTCTGGTCTGCCAGCTGGCTCGGTCTCCAGCTTCGCGGACCTCTCTTCGAAGTTCATCGCCCAACATATGGGGATGATCAGGATAAAACACAGTGCCAACGCACTGCTGGCATTACGACAGAACAAACTATCTCTAAGGGATTACACGATTAAGTTCACTTCGATGATGACAGAAGTGAACGACCTAATCCCGAGTCTGGCCATAGCGGGGTACATGAATGGGCTAGTACCCTATTCCCCTTTGGCCCAGAACCTTACGCTCCATAAAGTGGAGACCCTCCCCGACCTCTTCCAACGAGCTCAATCGTTCATTGAGATAGAAGAGAAGAACAATAATAAGCTGGGCGGAGTCGAGCCGCCCAGCAGGAAAAAACCTCGCTATGCTAAAGAAGATACATGCGAGGATACAAGTTCCCAGTCTAAAACCTCGACTAGTCCTCCTCAATACAAAGAGGAGCTTCTCATCAGCAGTTGTGACCACCAAAGTCATAACTCATACTCTCAGTTTGGTAACAGTTATGGCCAAGAAAGCCATAGCTCACACTCTCGCCCCAGTAACAGTTATGACCATAGCCCACGCTCTCAATCCTATGACAGTGATGGAAACCAGAGCCACAGTTCACACTCGCTATCAAGTACATCACGCTAGTAGTGAGGAACTATCACCTGTTAAGAGATAGGATTGGCCAGAGTAACCATGCAGGCTATGTTTCTGTCAGTGGAAACCAGCGAACAAAAAACACGTTAATTCTTTTGTTTGTCTCTCATACTATTCTCATGTATTCACAATAGAGATATTATTCTAAATAAATCTCTCTTTAATCCATAGAGATATATGCAGTATCGTATGCAGAATAATCATCCATCGCTTCTGACGGATCAATCATCCATCGTTTCGGCTAGATGACGTCCGTCTCTTCAACCTCATGTATCATCCATCGCTTTGGCTGGATGATACCCGTTGCTCAGACCTAGCTTACGACCCGCGAGTCTAAGTGATGGTTAAAAAATCCAATTTACGTCCAGAGTGGCTAAATTGCGATCACAAGTCTACTTTACGATTTATGAGTCCAAAGTGCGACTTAAGAATCTAAATCGGACTCTCATTCACAAATCTAGCCCCGAGATTTTAAATTTACGACTACAATCAACGATACCCTCGTTTTCAATCTATTTTGTCGCTATGGCTTTAATAGACCAAGGATCATTTTTTCGCTTTGGCCTTAATGATCCTATCCCATCTTGTCGCTATAGCCTTGATGATGATCGAGAGTCACTCTGTCGCTATGGCCGGAGCTTGATTAATACACCAGGGTTCAAGTCTAGAATTGTAATCCTAAAATGTAGTCTCTTAGTCTCTATGCTAGTACAAGTTACAAAATAGAATAGTTAGATTTTATTTTTGTGACTTGATGATGACACAGCAAAAGTCGCTCCTGATCAGAGTTGGACTATAAACACGTAGTTCCGTTGACCTGGAACTAGATTTTGATAGTGAATCAATCCATCTGATAGTGCATGGATAACGGAGTCATTGTGTCGCTGTGGCCGCAATGATTCGATCCCATCTTGTCGCTTTGGCCTTGATGCGGATCACCTTGGTTGGGGGGGATACTGGCGATACACGCATGTTTCTTGTGCTCTCTTCAGGGGGGAGTACTGGTGAGACATGTCTGATTACGTCAGTCACTCCCAGCAACGCCCCTCAACAAGGACTAGGGTTCCGTCGCTTTACGCCGGACCCCCGGAAGGCATCCACGGTGCGGAGCAAGTGTCTACGTCAAAGTCCTCAAGTCAACATATGGGAGTAGCCGATTCCAGTGGGGAGTAGCCGATTCCAGTGGGGAGTAGCCGATTCCAGTGAGGACTAGACGATTCCAGTGGAGAATAGCCGATTCCAGTGGAGAATAGCCGATTCCAGTGGAGAATAGCCGATTCCAGTGGAGAATAGCCGATTCCAGTGGAGAATAGCTGATTCCCCCTGAGTAGGCGATTCCCACCTGAGTAGGCGATTCCCACACCTGAGTAGGCGATTCCCACACCTGAGTAGGCGATTCCCACACCTGAGTAGGTGATTCCCACAAGGAGTAGGCGATTCCCAGCCGTTACTTGAGCTGGCCCACACCATTAACCGGGCGCCATAATGGTGTGGGCCCCAGACCATTGAAGGGAAAAACCTCTCAAAGACCTTATAAAAGGGGTCCTTGGGGGTCCTCCATTCTCATGTCACCTTGACTCACAACACTCCACACCAGAGAACCAAGGAGCCCGAGTCGCCGAATCCCACACCTGAGTCGCCGACTCCCCTCCACTTGTGCAGGTATTTGACGTAGAGCGCGCGTCGTGGACTCCAAAGCCTCCGGCCCTTCTCGCAACCCCGCGAGCCTACTGGTAGCAGATTTTGTGCTTCATCAACGTTGAGAGTGTGTTAGAAGAAAAGCTCAACATCTTGTAAGTGGTCCAAGTGTTGTGAGATGCGTGTCTCAATACCAACACTTGTAAGGTTCAACGAGTTCAACCATAAAACTCGGTGTGGTTCTATAGAGTTTCCAGGAAAACTCTTAGGTTGAATATGCCTTAAAGGTTCAAGGGTCTTTAAAAGTTCCTTAATATTCTTAGGTGGTTCACAAGCGTTTAGCCTTAAAGTTTGGCAGAGGTTCTTAAGAGTTCCTTAATACTCTTAGAGGGTTCACAAGCGTTTAGCCTTAAAACTTGGCAGAGGTTTTTAAGAGTTCCTGAATACTCTTAGGTAGTTCACAAGCGTTTATCCATAAAGCTTGGCAGAGGTTTCGTCATTACCTTCAGGCTAGTGATCTCATTGTTTCATCGGAACTAGATTAGCCCTTGTTTGGGTGAACCAGTATAAAAATCTTTGTGCCTCTTTTACTTTCCGTTTTTCTATTTTTAAAGTTCTAACAAGATAAAAACAACTAAAAAGAAATCCCTCATCCAGTTACCTAGGCATAGATTGAGATTGACTATTTTCGTGCAGATCTCTCATCCAGTTATCTGGTCATTGACTGAGGTTATTTTCATTACAAATATATCCAGTCATCTGGTCACATATACTTATATATCTTAACTTATATTATTTATTCTCTTATAAGAGAACTTAGCATTCGTATACCACAGTTAGCTTAAAAGGAATTTTTTCAAGTTAGAATATATATATATATATGTTTATTTACTTTTAACGTGGGTCTATATAATTTAGTATTCATATACTACAGTTATATAGAAATCACAATGTTATAAGTGGACTCAGTATCTGTATACTGCAGTAAACTTATAAAAAACATACAACTGATGAAGCACGAAATCTGCTACCAGTAGGCTCGCGGGGTCGCGAGGAGGGCCGGAGGCTTTGGAGTCCACGACGCGTGCTCTACGTCAAATACCTGCAGAAGTGGAGGGAAGTCGGCGACTCAGGTGTGGGAGTCAGCGACTCGGGCTCCTTAGTTCTCCGATCGGAGTATGGAGTCAAGTAGTGGTGGGAATGACTTGATGAATGAAAAGACCCCCCAAGGACCCCTTTTATAGGGTCTTTTGGGACGTTTCTCATTCATTGCCCGTGGGGCCCACGCCATTATGGTGCCCCTATTAAAGGTTCCATAATAGCGTGGGCCAAGTCAAGTAACGGCTGGGAGTTGACGACTCAGGTATGGGAGTCAGCAACTCAGGGTGAAGCCACCGATTCCCCATGAGCCAGGTTGGCAGTCTACTAGAACTGACCAACGAGGCATAGAATCGGTGACTCACCTCTGGAGTCAGCGACTTGGTAGTCCCAGTCGCCGATTCCCAATGTTGACTTGAGTACTTGACGTAGACACTTTCCCGTATCCGTGGACCTCTCCGGGGGTCCTGCGTAAAGCGGCGGAACCCTAGTTCTTGTTGAAGGGCGTTGCTGGGAGTGACTGACGTAATCAGGCATGTCTCATTAGTACTCCCCCCCTGAAGAGAGCACAAGAAACATGCGTGTACCGCCAGTATCCCCCCCAAGCAAGGTGATCCGCACCAAAGCCAAAGCGACAAGATGAGATCGAGTCATTACGCTCACAGCGACACAATGACTCCGCGTGATCCATGCACTATCAGATGGATTGATTCACTATCAGAATTTAGTTCCAGGCCAATGGAACTACGTGTTTATAGTCCTACTCTGATCAGGAGCGACTTTTGTTGAGGATTCTGGCCGAAGCGATAGAATGCGGATTCTGGCCGAAGCGACAGAATGTGTAGATTCACTACTAGAATCTAGTTCACTATCAGAACTGATGTTTATAGTCCACCCTGATCAAGAGCTACTTTACGTCCGCAACGACGGTTACCCCATAAGCCGAAACGCAAGATGGGTCGAGATCATTAAGGCCAAAGCGACAAAGTGATCTCCAAACGTATCAAGGCCGAAGCGACAAGATAGAAGAATTATTGAAGCCAAAGCGACAACATAATTCTTGGTCCATTAAGGCCAAAGCGACAAAATGGACCTGGATCTATTAAGGCCAAAGAGACAAAATAGATTGACTCACTATCAGAGTCTGGTTCACTATTAGAACCTTTTCCTGCAAAACAGAAAACAACCTGCAAAATAACCATATCAGTCTAAAGGATATACTTATTGATTTACTGACCTTGCCGTGTGAAGCTGCCTTTTGTGCTGCTCCTCCTTATGCTCAATAAGTCCTTGATTGATCTGGTCGAAGCGACAGATCTATCATGCACAAAATGTGACAGCTTCTGGCCGAAGCGACAAAAGTGTCGGGAGAACTTGTGATGCTCCTCTTGAGTTTCGACGACTTCTGGCCGAAGCGACAGAAGTGTCGGGAAGATCTTGTGATACTCCCTCAGAGTTTGACGACTTCTGGCCGAAGCGACAGAAGTGTTGGGAAGAGCTTGTGATACTCCCCTCGGAGGTCATTAAGGCCGAAGCGTCAAAATGACTTTTGGTCTATCAAGGCCGAAGCGACGAGATAGACCGACTCACTATTAGAGTCTGACTCACTATCAGAGTCTGGTTCACTATTAGAACCTTTCCTGCAAAAAAGAAAACATCCTACAAAATAACTATATCAGTCCAAAACGCATATTTAACTTATTGAACTTACTGTGCGATTTTACCTTCCTTGCCTCTCCTTTGCTCAAATTGATCCTTGGTAAATCTGACCGAAGCGACAGATCTTACCGTGCTCAATTTTTAATGACTTCTGGCCGGAGCGACAGAAGTGTCAGAAGAGTTTGTGATACTCCCCCCGAAATTTGACGACTTCTGACCGAAACGACAGAAGTATCGGGAGAGCTTGTGATACTCCCCCTCGAAATATAACGACTTCTGGCCGAAGCGACAGAAGCGTCGGGAGTACTTGTGATACTCTTTATTGAAAATGTGACGACTTCTGGCCGAAGCGGCAGAAGCGTTGGGAGTGTTTGTGATATTCTCCCTTGAGGTGTGATGATTTCTGTCCGAAGTGACAGAAATGTCGGGGGAGTTTGTGATATTCTCCCTCGATATGTGATGACTTTTGACCGAAGCGACAGAAGTGTCGGGGGAGTTTATGGTATTCTCCCTCGATATGTGATGACTTCTGGCCGAAACGACAGAAGTGTCGGGGGAGTTTGTGTTATTCTCCCTCGATATGTGATGACTTTTGGCCGAAGCGACACAAGTGTCGGGAGAGTTTGTGATACTCCCCCTCGAAAATCGTGCCTTTTGAGACACATAACCCTTTGAATGAATTGGTTATATTTTTTGAAGTATTGGAGTATTCGAAACTGATAAATATTCGAAACTCGAAGGTTACCTTTGCAACCTTGAACCCTGATGCTGGAGAGAGCTTGTGATGTTCTCTCCTGAAATGCGACGACTTCTGACCGAAGCGGCATAAGTGCTGGGGAGAGTTTGTGATACTCCCTCAAAGTTTGACGACTTCTGGCCAAAGCGATAGAAGTGCCGGGAGAACTTGTGACACTCCCCCTCGAATTTTGACGACTTCTGGCCGAAGCGAAAAAAGTATCGGGAGAGCTTGTAATGCTCCCCCTCGAAAACATGCACTTGGGGCAGTTTTGCTGGTATTTTATCCTGAGTCGGCGATTGGAGGCCCCAATCGACGACACCTATGGTTTGGGTAACTGCAGGGGGTATTTTGATTTTTACCCATGTGAGTCGACGACTCCTATTGTAACTGTCGGATCTTTTAGAAGATCCTTGAGATATTTGGAGAATATATGGGGAATATATGTAAAATCTCCAAATAAGAAAATAAATCTCACAGTGCTGCGAGATAGTGTCCGGAGTCGGCGACGCCCTTGTGGAATCGGCGACACCCTTATGGAGTCAGCGACTCCGGCGTGATATCGGGGATATCGACTCAAGCGCCACTGGGTCGGCGACTGCAGGTCGTGACTCGTCGATCCTTCTCATTGGATCGGCGACTCAATGGCCTGAGTCGGCGACTCCTATTAGTATGGATGACTCCTCTGCGCACCGACCTGAACCATTGGTCGTGAGTGCCGAGGGTCGCATAATGTCGGGACTGAACCCAAACCCGGGACCATCTGAGGGCGATGGCTTGAAGAAAAGGAAAGGAAGACGCGGCTAAGGGCAAGGTCCATGTGCCGGGACAGGATGAGGGGATCCCCGTGCCCCTTAATGTCAACTTTGAAGAGACATTACATGTTGATCGTGGTGTTCCTAGCCCACGTCGTAGAGCGAGCCGACGCTCTATTGAAAGAACTCCGCCACCTCTCGTGGACTTGGACAGAAATCGAGATCCGGACCTCGATTTCGATGCGTATGTTGGAGCTCCGAACCCAACTGGGTTCGCTCACTGTGAGATTGCCCTAAATGGCGCACCAAGGTTTCTCCCAATTGACCGCTTCGGGGACAACGAATATGAGAAAGTGATGACTTCTGCAACCTTGGATGTTTCGGGCGAACTGCATCCCCCCTCAAACCTCAATGCGAGCGATGCTCGAAGCTTGTTATCGGGGGTGCGGATTTCTGGACACGTGATATTCTGGGTATCGCGATATCAGCCTGCGAGTCTCCCACTATTGGGATTCCAGGCTATCCTGAGGATCTATTTCAAACATTTCTCGGAACTTCCAATTCCTGAGATAATGAGCGAAATATTACTCGCTTTTGAAGTGTCCCTGTCGCAGCTCCCGACGGGTTTCTTCGTGACCCTGCGGGGTTTTTTGAACGTGTTCTGGAGTTTGAGGATAACTCCTACTGCAAGCTTGTTTCTGAACTTCTACAAGCTTGTAAAAGATGGAAAGCCGGGGTCTGGTCGCGTCGGGTTTACGCGACGGCATTTTGACAAGAATGTCGTTGATGATTTGCCGACCAACTTTGGATGTAACTGGAAGAAGGAGTTCTTCTTTATCACCTCTGAGTTTCTTCCCGGGAGTCGGGAAGAATGGAACGACCCCAACCGAGTGCACATGAATGCTTCTCTTGGGCTAACTACTAGAGATATTGAAGCCGCAGATCGAATCGCGCAAACCCTGGCTGATTATTCTGTGTCGCGCGGTGTCCCCTTTGTCCTTTGCCAAAGGGAAGATTTTACTTTTGAAGATGTGGCTGAAGTTCAAAAGCCACCAACAGAGAAGGAGCTTCAAAGCGGGAAAAAGTGATCACTTTTATATTTTGACGCCGCTCCTCTCTATATGTGCAAGCGATTTCGAGAGGCTAAGCTGATACGATTGAAGAAAAGCAAAGTTGCTGAGCCTCGACGGATATTTGAGAGGGGTTCAAGTTCTCGGTCCGTGCCCCCATCCACTACTGGCTATAGGCCCTACACTTCTGGTGTGTCACTTCCGGACTTTAATGCCGATCCTGAGGTTAGGAAGGAAGCGATGTCACTTTTATTGGACCAGCCCGGGCGATGGGTTAGGAGCGAGCTACTTCGACACATGAACGCTGCTTGCTACATGGCTCATGCGTGCTATAGTGTCGATACCATCCATGACACTGAGAAGCTCCAAGAAAAGTATAATCAGCTTGACACGAGATTCAAGGAGAACGAGAAGACCTTCGCCAAGCTGAAGAATGCGAAGTCCCGAATGGAGAATATGCGTGACAACATTCTGCTGAAGAAAGACAAGACGATCGAGTCTAAGCAGAAGGAGATAAATGAATATGTCACGAAGATATTGGGACTTCGTAAAGAGCTGAGAGACATCTCCGCTGTCCATGCTTAAGCAGTCGATGGTTTGAAAGGTCAGCTTGAAGGCGAGATTGGGCATGTAGTCTCACTTGAGGCTATTGTTGCTGACTTGAAAAAACAAGTTGCCTAATTTGAGAAAGAGACCGCAGGGCTGAAGAGCGAACTTGCTAGCGTGGAAGAAGAGATCTTGGCACTTTCGAAGGATAAGTCCGTGCTCTCTGGGAAGGTTGAAGGGTTGGAGTTGGATGTGAGATTTCAATTCGACCAACTTCAAGAGCTCATCTTTTTCGGACCTTCCGTGTTTCCCGCTCTACCCCTTGACTTCATTACGGATATAATGGAATGGGTAGAGAAGCATCCTGAAGAGCTCGAGAAGAATAAGGATGCGCTAGATAAAATGAAGGACGAAGCTGCTCAAGAATAGAATCTCTTAGTCCTTATATTTTTTGTAACTTTTTTAGAATATTTTGTAATCTTTTGAACTTTATTAATGAATCGCTTTGCTTTCTTTCAATTAATTGTTTATTTACTTTATTTCTTTGAATTGTAACTAAGACCCGAAACTAGATTCGCGAGTCGTAATTTAGCCACTCTGGACGTAAATTAGACTAACCCTATCGCTAGCCACTCTGGGCATAGACTTGGCCGTGCGGATCGTAGCTCAGTCTACGGTTAAATTCGCGAAATGAATTAAACTTCATAAAAAACTCGCAATGTCGATCAAAATAATAAGTTGAAAACAAAATATCGAAAAAAGAATCGGAAGATAGAAAATATCGAAATTAAGATACGATTTTTTCTAGACCTTAAGACTCTAGAATTGTACTCTAGATTCCTTACTATGTAGTTCAACTACGGCCGAAGCGACGGAGCAACTTTTTACCCACATCAAGGTCGTAACGACGAGATGGGGTTGAATCGTTAAGGCTATAGCGACAAAACGATTACTAATCTATTAAGGCCATAGCGACATAATAGATTTTGGTAAGTGTGGTGGGTACTTAGAACCTCTTGTGGTTGGGTTCGCTTGTACTTATCAACTACCTATGACTCTACTTCTAGACTCTAATGCGTGGTTGAACTCTGACCGTAGCAACAGAGTAACTTTTTGGACCCATATCTAGGCTGAAACGACAAGATTGGGTTGAATCGTAATGTGTCAAAACGATTTTAATCTATTAAGGCAATAGCGACAAAATAAATTTATAATGTGGGGTGCTACTTAGAGTCGTAGGTAGATGATAAATGTAAATTTTATTGAAATGTAAATTATAAAAGTAAAATCTGATTTTTCTACTTTGCAATTTAAACTAACATATAGACTAAGAGGCTCTAAGGAATAGCGTGCTCAATACTAAGCGTAGTATTGTTGTATGTTGTCCGTGTGCCAGATGCAGGGACCTTTGGGTAACAGCTTATTCCTATTCCTCTCAGCTACGCTAGCCTTCCTGTGGGTCTACTACCAAATAGCATATGGATGGTTTTCCGTGGGTGGTCCACGCTATTGTCGCTGTCTGGCGAAGGAGAGCGTGGACGCTTTCCCTTCGTGTCAGACTTGCAATCGTCTCGACCTCGGGATCCTTTGACAAAGTTGGCAAGTTCGCCGTTCGAGATCAATTACTCGACATAAAGTGAGAACTCCCTGCAATAGTCCGTCGGATGGCCGTGGTCCTTGTGGAATTTACAGAATCTTCCAGCTTTTTTACGGCTATCCTTGGTTGCAGGGTCCATAGAGAGAGGAGCGGGCAGATCCGCTCTATTCTTCAGTTTCACAAACAGCTCGCCTTTGCTGATTGTTAGCAGGGTCCGATCCTTCCATGGTTGAGGTGGACCCCTTGGCGACTGTTTGGTAGATGTTTGATACACCTTGTTATCGTGTTTGGGCTTCCATTCCTTTTTGAAGGAATCAGCCGCATTGTCCGTGTATCTGTTCGAGGAGTCATTGTAGCTCTTCTTCTCGAACTTTTGTTTCTTGAAGCTAGTGTTCTCAAGTTCCACTAGCTTGTTTTCATTCTGCTCTTCCACCTCAATGAATGATTGAGCTCGTTGGAAGAGGTCGGGTAAGGTCTCCACTTTATGGAGTGTAAGATTCTGGGCTAGAGGGGAGTAGGGTACTAGCCCATTTGTGTACCCCGCTATGGCCAGACTTGAGATTAAGTCGCTCACTTCTGTCATCATCGAAGTGAACTTAATCGTGTAATCCCTCAGAGACAGTTTGTTCTGTCGCAGTGCCAGCAGTGCATTGGCACTGTGTTTGATCCTAATCATCCCCATATGTTGGGCGATGAATTTGGACGAGAGGTCTGCGAAGCTGGAGATTGATCCAGCTGGCAGACCGGAAAACCACCGATAGGCATTGCCCTTGAGAGTGCCGGGGAATGCTCGACACAACAGTGCGTTGTCAGTGGTTTGCAGTTCCAGAACATTGAGGTAGAGGTTGACGTGATCTTTTGGATCACTCGAACCATCGTACGACTCTATTCTGGGTACCCGCCAGGTTGGTGGAAAGGCCACCTTCAAAAGGTCCTTTTGGAAAGGAGCGCTTTTGACTCTTAGGAACTCGATCGGACCGCTGGCGACCGAATTGTCGGTCAGCTTCCGACGGAGGTCCTCCATGAATCGTGTTGTAAGATTCCTCTCAGTGCGACTCTTACTAGGTCCAGCTCTTGATTTTTCTGGTTCTGGACCTTTCTTTTTCTCCGCAGTCGGAGAATTGTGAGAAGCCGATTCACCCGCTCTTTCGCGGGCGATGGTTCTCTGACTCCTCGCTTTCTCGAGGTTATTAACTCTTCACTCCATGTTATCTATGAAGTTAATCAACCTCGCTTCTAGAGCAGGAGTGATTGATGTCCAAGGAGGCAAATCAGTTTGAGAATCCTCGAACCTCTCAACTTGTATGTTTTGTTGAGGATGCTCAGTTTGTGCCCCTTTGGGTGCCACTGACTATTTGCCTTTGTGTCCTCAGATGGTAATCGTGCTTTTGCCTTTCAGAAGCCATAGATGACAAAAGCGAATTCCAACCGGAGTGCAGGTATTGACCGAACTAACTCGAAGAAACCAAGTGAAGTCGGTGACTCAGTAGGTGGAGTCGGCGACTGGCCTTAGTTTTTTTGACTTTCGAGCTGAGTCGAGGATAACACTCTTAGCTAGCAGAATAACCTGCAATCGGTGACTCACTAGGTGGAGTCGGCGATTGCCTATGTCAATTGGAGATTCCTTGACACAAAGTCAGCGATTCACCCTGAGGGAATCGAGCCGAACTTTCTGAAGAAAAATTCGCGATTACGACGGGATATCGTAGTTCGATAGTCCCACAGACGGCGTCAGCTGATGAAGCACGAAATCTGCTACAAGTAAGCTCGCAGGGTCGCGAGGAGGGCCTGAGGCTTTGAAGTCCACGACGCGCGCTCTACGTCAGAAGTGGAGGGGAGTCGGCGACTCAGGTGTGGGAGTCGGCGACTCGGGCTCCTTAGTTCTCTGGTCGGAGTGTGAAGTCAAGTAGTGGTGGGAATGACTTGATGAATGAGAAGACCCCCCAAGGACCCCTTTTATAGGGTCTTTTGGGACGTTTCTCATTCATTGCCCGTGGGGCCCACGCCATTATGGTGCCCCTATTAAGGGTGCCATAATAGCGTGTGCCAAGTCAAGTAACGGCTGGGAGTCGATGACTCAGGTATGGGAGTCGACGACTCAGGGTGAAGCCACCGATTCCCCATGAGTCAGGTTGGCAGTCTACCAGAACTGACCAGAATCGGCGACTCACCTCTGGAGTCGGCGACTTGGTAGTCCCAGTCGTCGATTCCCAGTGTTGACTTGAGTACTTGACGTAGACACTTGCCCGTATCCGTGGATCTCTCCGGGGGTCCGGCGTAAAGCGGCGGAACCCTAGTCCTTGTTGAAGGGCGTTGCTGGGAGTGACTGACGTAATCAGGCATGTCTCACTAGTACTCCCCCTGAAGAGAGCACAAGAAACATGCGTGTACCGCCAACAACCTTTATATATACATCCTTGTCTTTGACTTGTATTCTCAGGTATTCCGCACATCGTTTGAGAAATCACGAAAAGAGGCTATTACCCCCCCCTAAGCCTCTGATCTAGATCCAACACTTTCGGTTCACATACTACACTTGAGGATTCATGTATGTTTGGTTCACATACTACATTGTGATTCATCGACTCACTTTCGGTTCGGTGACCTCTTTAATTGGATTCGTTGACTCTAGGTTGGGTAGGAGACTACTTGGCAGTCCTTGACTCCCTTTTGGTCGTTAACAATTTTTTTTAATAAAAGGAGAAATTATTTTCTCATTCTCCACCATCCCCTTCTATTAGTATGGATTTGATGGCTGGTGAGACATGCCTGATTACGGCAGTCACAGGGTTCCGTCGCTATATGCCGGATCCCAGCAACGCCCTTCAACAAGGACTAGGGTTCCGTCGCTATATGCCGGACCCCAGAAGGCTTCCACGGTGCGGAATAAGTTCATCGTTAAATCGCCGAGTTAACCCGTAAATCGCGATTGGACTACCAAATCGTCGACTTTAGTGGTAAATCGTCGAGTTAGGGCCCAGATCGACAGTATGGTAGACTGCACATCTGGCCCTTCGAAACTCGAAAATTTTGCCCCTAAATCGACGATTCTATACCTGAATCGCCGATTTACGACCGTTACTCGTCGCCTGCCTGCGCCATAATGGGCCATAAATGCGCCCTATTATGGTAGCAGGCGCGATGCCCACCGCCGAGTGCGCCCCCCAAGACCCTATAAAAATAATCCCAAGGGGTCACTCTAAGGCAGAATATAAGTTCCAACCACACTAGAGCATACTAGAGAGAATCACCGATTTCCACACCTAAATCGCCTATTCTCCTCTGACGGGATTTGACGTAGAGCGCACGTCGTGGACTCTAGAGCCTTCGACCATCCTCGCAACCCCGCGAGCCTCCTGGTAGCAGCTTCATCAGCTGGCGCCGTCTGTGGGACTACCGAACCACCGGTATCCTAGTGAGACATGTCTGATTACGTCAGTCACTCCCAGCAACGCCCCTCAACAAGGACTAGGGTTCCATCGCTTTACGCCGGACCCCCAGAAGGCATCCACGGTGCGGAGCAAGTGTCTACGTCAAGTACTCAAGGCAACACCTGGGAATCGCCGATTGAGACTACCAAGTCGCTGATTCCAGGGGTGCATCGCCGACTCCAGACAAGGCACTCGGGTCTGGTAGACCGAGGACCTGACCACAAGGGAGTCGGCGACTCCACCTCTGAATCAGCGACTCCCATACCTGAGTCGTCGATTCCCAGTCGTTACTTGGGAGGTCCCACGTTAATATGGCACCCTTAATTGGGCACCATAATGGAGTGGGCCTCACGCTAATGAATGGGGAAAACGCCCCCAGGACCCTATAAAAGGGGTCCTTGGGGTCCTCCACTCCCAAGTCATTCACCCTTGACTCACACTCCAACCAGAGCAAACCAAGGAGCTCGAGTCGCCGACTCCCACGTGAGTCGCCAATTCCCCTCCACTTCTGCAGGTACATTGACGTAGAGCGCGCGTCGTGGACTCCAAAACCTCTGGCCCTCCTCGCAACCCCGCGAGCCTACTTGTAGCAGATTTCGTGCTTCATCAGCTGGCGCCGTCTGTGGGACTATCGAACTACGATATCCCGTCATAATCGCGAAATTTTCTTCGCAAAGTTCGGCTCGATTCCCTTCCGGTGAATCGCTGACTTTGTGTCAAGGAATCGTCGATTAATACAGGCAATCGCCGACTCCACCTAGTGAGTCGCCGATTGCGGGTTATTCTGCTAGCTAAGAGTGTTGTCCTCGGCTTGGTTCAGAAAAAGGTCATAAGTTGAATCGCCGATTCCACATAGAGATTCGCCGATTCCTTTAGCTTTTTAAGCAAGTGTTGTCAATGCCTTTTGCTCTTGTACTTTCACTTTCATATAGGTTGGATTTTTCATAGAAAATCGTCTATCCTCATCTTAATCTTCGATTCCCAACTGAATCGACGATTCCCAACTGAATCGCTGACTCCCACACTGAGTAGGCGATTCCCACACTTAAATTGTCGATTCGTTCATCGTCTTCATTCATCGCTTTGGCTGAATAAGACCACTCATTCATCGTCTTCATTCATCGTTTTGGCTGAATAAGACCACTCATTCATCGTCTTCATTCATAGCTTTGGCTGAATAAGACCACTCATTCATCGTCTTCATTCATCGCTTTGGCTGAATAAGAACACTCATAGCCCAACTCTTTGACCGAAACGAAAATCCATCGCTTTGGCTGGATTTGCATCGTCGTTTTGGTAAAAAAACAGAGTATGGGGCTTTTCGACCTTTTTCACTTCCAGTGATTCTGTCGGTCCACCTTCGGAATACCCAGATCTGATTTTGGGATTCTACGATCACACATCACGTAAAAAAAGATTTCTCTATGAGTACAAAAAAGTAGAATTTCCCAATAGTGCAAGGAATCTTTTTTGGGATAGGTCTAAACAGGCGTCCCAAAAACGACCTCCGGCCGCACGATTTTCTGCAGAAAAATTGCAAATTGTTTTTTGCTAATTTCAAACTTTGGGGACTAGTAGTACTGCTCAAAGGGGTCACAAAACTACAAAGAAATATTATCCAAATATTTCTCTGTTTTGTGACACCCGAGGGAGCAGGGACCTACCCATATCTTCCGACACTTCGGAAGAACTTCCACTCGTAGTCTGTTGCTTCGACCCAATAGAAGCAACCATCCTATTTATGACTCCTTTTACTAAGGATCATAAAAAGAAAGCTCCCTCTATTGCTACCGAAGTAGGAGCTTCTGGTAGGAGGGTTGGTTCCCATACTGTACCAACCTCCAATGCATCACTGTCGGCACATGAGGTGCCCTCATCACTCCCATCAAAAGGGGGAGTGAACCTAACTCCTGCGCTAGAAGAGAGGTTGATTAACTTTATCGATTCCATAGAAAAAAGAGTTAGCAACCTCGAGAAAGCGAGGGGCAACCAGACCATCATTCGCGAAGGAGAGGGTGATTCTGGGTCTTACTATTCTCCATCTGCGTAGAAAAAGAGGAAATCTCCAGTACCTCCTAAAGCAAAGGCTGGACCTAGCAAGAGTCGCACTGACAAGACTCTTACAACAAAGTTCGTGGAAGATCTCCGTCGGAAGCTGACCGACAATCTGGTCGCCAGCAGTCCGATCGAGTTCTTGAGAATCAAAAGTGTTTCTTTTCACAAGGACCTTTTGAAAGAATCTTTTCCACCAACCTGGCGGGTACCCAGGATAGAAGCGTACGACGGTTCGAGTGATCCAAAAGATTACATCAACCTCTACCTTAGTGTCTTGGAACCGCAGACCACCGATAACAGGCTGTTGTGTCGAGCATTCCCCAGCACTCTCAAAGGCAACGCTTATCGGTGGTTCTCTGGTCTGCCAGCTGACTCGGTCTCCAGTTTCGCGGACCTCTCTTCGAAGTTCATCGCCCAACATGTGGGGATGATCAGAATAAAACACAGTGCCAACGCACTGCTGGCATTACGACAGAACAAACTGTCTCTAAGGGATTACACGATTAAGTTCACTTCGATGATGACAGAAGTGAACGACCTAATCCCGAGTCTGGCCATAGCGGGGTACATGAATGGGCTAGTACCCTACTCCCCTTTGGCCCAGAATCTTACGCTCCATAAAGTGGAGACCCTGCCCGACCTCTTCCAACGAGCTCAATCGTTCATTGAGATAGAAGAAGAGAACAATAACAAGCTGGACGGAGTCGAGCCGCCCAGCCAGAAAAAACCTCGCTATACTAAAGAAGATACATCTGAGGATACAAGTTCCCAGTCTGAAACCTCGACTAGTCCTCCTCGATACAGAGAGAAGCTTCTCATCAGCAGTTATGACCACCACAGTCATAAGTCATACTCTCAGTCTGGTAACAGTTATGGCCAAGAAAGCCATAGCTCACACTCTCGGCCCAATGACAGTTATGGCCATAGCCCACGCTCTCAATCCTATGACAGTGATGGCAACCAGAGCCACAGTTCACACTCGCAATCAAGTGCATCACGCTAGTAGTGAGGAACTATCATCTGTTAGAAGATAGGATTGGCCAGAGTAACCACGCAGGCTATGCTTCTGTCAGTGGCAACTGATGGGGGTGAAACCCGACCAGTACTCCAAGACGCGCAAGCAAGCGCCAAGCGGGGAACTCCGCGGGAAACCGGACCGGAACTCAAGTGTGCAGAGCTCTGCTTCGCTAGGAATTCCTCTTCTCCAAATGACCTGCCTTTAATGAGTGGGGGTGCCCTCTATTTATAGGGATTCTTATGGGGGCGATCTGGTCATTTGGGCAGTAACCGCCTAACTGCCTAACTGATCAGATTGGGCCCAGGGGTCGACTTTCCAGAGATCGACTTTCTGGGGGTCGACTTTTCCTGGTGATCGACTTTACTCAAAAGTCGATCCCAGGGAAGTCGATCCTCAGGAAAGTCGATCTTCCTAGGATTCGACCTGGGACCTCCCCAACCCTTGAATAGATACCTCAACTCATCTTAGGCTATCCGGACTTCTAGTTGCTGGTAGGTTGTGACCGTGTTCGGGATACTGTATCACAAGTACTCCCCCCTCCTCTGCGTACTAGGTACTTTGGGATACGTCTTTTAGTACTATGGTCTGTGTGTCGGACCCTGTACTATCAGCAACCAGCGACCAAAACATATTGATTCTTTTGTTTGTCTCTCATACTATTCTTATATATTCTCAATAGAGATATTATTCTAAATAAATATTTCTTTAATCCATAGAGATACTATGCAATATGTATACAATATCATATTTAGAATAATCACCCATCGCTTCAGACGGATCAACCATCCATCGCTTCGGCTAGATGACGTCCGTCACTTCAACCTCATATATCATCCATCTCTTTGGCTGGATGATACCCGTTGCTCAGACCTAACTTACGACCCACGAGTCTAAGTGATGGTTACAAAATCCAATTTACGTTCAGAGTGGCTAAGTTGTGATCGCAAGTCTAGTTTACGATTTATAAGTCCAAAGTGCGACTTAAGAATCTAAATCGGACTCTCATTTACGAATCTAGCCCCGAGATTCTAAACTTACGACTACAATCAACGATATCCTTGTTTAAATCTATTTTGTCGCTATGGCCTTAATAGACCAAGGATCATTTTGTCGCTTTGGCCTCAATCATCCTATCCCATCTTGTCGCTATGGCCTTGATGAGGATCGAGAGTCGCTCTGTCGCTATGGCTGGAGCTTGGCTAAAACACCAGGGTTCAAATCTAAAATTGTAGTCCTAAATTGTAGTCTTTTAGTCTCTATGTTAGTACAAATTACAAAATAAAATAGTTAGATTTTATCTTTGTAATCCTCATTTCTAAAAGTCAGTAAAATTGACACTCTTTCCAAATCACCTACCTATGACTCTGACTAGTACCCTACCATAGAAATCTATTTTGTCGCTTTGGCTTTAATAGATCCAGGTCCATTTTGTCGCTTTGGCCTTAATGGACCAAAAATTATTTTGTCGCTTTGGCCTTGATAGACTTGGAGATCATTTTGTCGCTTTGGCCTTAATGATCTCAACCCATCTTATCGCTTTGGCCTTGATGCGGATCCAAAAGTTACTCTGTCGCTTTGGCCAGAGTTCAACTACATTAGGGTATAAGTGTAGAGTCTTAGGTAGTTGATAAGTACAAATGAACCTAACCCTAAGAGGTTCTATGTACCCACAATACATAAATCAATTTTGTCGCTATGGCCTTAATAGATTAAAATCGTTTTGTCTCTATGACCTTAACGATCCTACTCCATCTTGTCGCTTTGGCCTTGATGCGGGCCCAAAAGTTACTCTGTCGCTCCGGCCCAAGAGGTTCTAAGTACCCACAACACATATGAAAATCTATTCTGTCGCTATAGCCTTAATAGATAAAAAATCGTTTTGTCGCTATGGTCTTAACGATTCAACCCCATCTTGACGCTATGGCCTTGATGAGGGTAAAAAGGTACTCTGTCACTTCGGTCAGAGTTCAACTACACATTAGGGAATGAAATCTAGAGTTTTAAGTTCTTAAAAAAATTCTAAGTCCTATTCCTGATAGTTTTTGTATCTCCAACTTATTACGTCAATTAGCTTTGCGAGTCTCGATTAGTTGTGAACTTTAATTTATTTCGCGAGTTTAGCCGTAGACTGAGCTACGATTCGTATGACCAAGTCTACGCCCAGAGTGGCTAGCAATAGGGTTAGCAAAGTCTAATTTACGTCCACAGTGGCTAAATTACGACTTGTGAATCTAGTTTCGGGTCTTAGTTACAATTCAAAAAATAAATTAAGTAAACAATTAATTAAAAAAGCAAAATAATTGATTAACTTGAGTTTCAAAAAGATTACAAAAATGTCAAAATATTCCAAGAGGGAGTATCACAAGCTCTCTCCGACACTTCTGTCGCTTCGGCCAGAAGTTGTCACATTTCAAGAGGGAATTTCACAAGCTCTCTCCGACACTTCTGTTGCTTCAGAAGTCGTCACATTTCAAGAGGGAGTATCACAAACTCTCTCCTTCTGTCGTTTAGGCCAGAAGTCGTCAAGAGAGAGTATCACAAGCTCTCTCCGACACTTCTGTCGCTTCGGCCAGAAGTCGTCACATTTCAAGAGGGAGTATCACAAGCTCTCTCCGGCATCAGGATTCAAACTTAAGTTATAATTAGAAATTACAAACGTAACCCTCGAGTTTGAAATATTTGCATCCTTTGTATTTGTCATTCACGCTATCTTTTACAACTCTACGTTAATCTGGATGTATAAATTATCCGCAAATTTAACCGTAGGCTGAGCTACGATTCGTACGACCAAGTCTACGCCCAGAGTGGCTAGCAATAGGGTTAGCAGAGTCTATTTTACGTCCAGAGTGGCTAAATTACGACTTGTGAATCTGGTTTCGGACCTTAGTTACAATTTAAAGGGTAATTTATATGAAAGATTAGTAAAGAAAAAACAAAAGATAGCCCATTGACAATCAATATCAAATATTTCGGAAAACTGTTCATTCCAAAAGTTATGTGTCAGAATGACACGATTTTCGAGGGAGAGTATCGCATGCTTTCCCGACACTTCTGTCGCTTCGGCCAGAAGTCGTCAAATTTGGAAGGGGAGTAACACAAGCTCTCCCGACACTTCTGTCGCTTCGGCCAGAAGTTGTCAAATTTCGGGGGGAGTATCACAAACTCTCCCGACACTTCTGTCGCTTCGGCCAGAAGTTGTCAAATTTCGGAGGGAGTATCACAAACTCTCCCGACACTTCTGTCGCTTCAGCCAGGAGTCATCACATTTCGAGGGGGAGTATCACAAGCTCTCCCGACACTTCTGTCGCTTCGGCCAGAAGTCGTCAAATTTCGGGGGGAGTGTCTGGTGAGACATGCCTGATTACACCAGTCACTACCCATCAACGTCTCTCAACAAGGACTAGGGCTCCGTCGCTAAGGCAGGACCCCCGGAGAGCTCCCACGGTGCGGAACATCGTTCTTCGTCCAGATTGCCGAGTTAGCCCGTAAGTCGCCCGATTGGACTACCAAGTCGCCGACATACAGGATAACTCGCCGAGTTAAGGCAAGATCGGCAGTATGGTAGACTGTATGACTTGGCCCTAGAAACTCGCCGAGTTAGCCCTTAACTAGGCGACTTCCATACCTAAATGTTACCATATATGACCATAGGCGCGATCTCCGCCGTTGAGTGCGCCCTCCGAGACCCTATAAAAAGGGTCCCAAGGGGACACTCAAAGGCACGATTCAAGTTCCACTCTCACACCAGAGCACTACACTACGAAACTCGGCGAGTCTCATTAGAATCGCCTAGTTTCACTTGCAGGTATTTGACGTAGAGCGTGCGTCGTGGACTCCAAAGCCTCCGGCATCAACCTCGCACCACCGCGAGCCCTGGTAGCAGATTCAGTGCTTCATCAGCTGGCGCCGTCTGTGGGACTACCGAACCACCGGTATCCCGTCGTAATCGTGATTTTTTAAAAATCCGGCTCGAGCTCTCCCAAGAGTTCGCCGAGTTTGTCAAAAAATCGCCGACTTAGATCGTCCGATTCTCGGTTAAGGTCCGATTTAGCCTTAAATCACCGACTTATCCTTGAGAATCGCCCGATCCGGAATATCGTCTGCTAGCTAAGAGTGCTGTCCACGACTTTGTTCAAAAAACACCTCGAAATCTAAAGTCGCCGAGTTTCCCCTAACTCGCCGACTTATTTCTTTGTTTTTTGAACAAGCTTGGTCAAGTCATCCTTTGCTCTGGAACTTGCGTCTTCGCATAGGTTCGATTTTTCCCAAGCAAAAATCGCCTATCTTGGGCAAACTCGCCTATCTTGGGCAAACTAGCCTATCAAGGGCAAACTCGCCTATCTTGGGGCAAACTCGCCTATCTTGGGCAAACTCGCCTATCAAGGGGCAAACTCGCCTATCTTGGGGCAAACTCGTCCATTCGATCATCGTCTTCATTCATCG
>LFYR01001470.1:373385-427556 GCA_001185155.1 Zostera marina | reverse complement strand
ATTGTCAAAATTCAGGGGGGAGTATCACAAGCTCTCCCGACATTTCTATCGCTTTGGCTAGAGATTGTCAACACTCAGGGGGGAGTATCACAAGCTCTCCCGACACTTCTGTCGCTCTAGCCAGAAGTCGTCATACATAAACACGGTCAGTCTGTCGCTTCGGCCAGATTCACCGAGGATTGGCTAAAGTAAGGAAAAGAGTATCGCAAGAGGTATTTTCGGTCAATAATCATATGCGATTTCAGACTGATCTAGTTGTTTTGCAGGATGTTTTCTCTTGTTGTTTTGCAGGATGTTTTCTTTTTTGCAGGTATTATTCTGTCGCTTTGGCCAGAATAAGACTCTAATAATGAGTCCACGTATCTTGTCGCATTCTGCCTTGATACACTAGAGATCGTTCTGTCGCTTTAGCTTTAACGATTCTCAACCCATCTTGTCGCTAAATAGCCTTGAAGGGGGCCGTCGTTGCGGACTTTAAGTCGCTCTTGATCAGAGAGACTATAAACATTAGTTCTATCGCTCCGGCTAGAACTTGGTTCTATCGCTCTGGCAAGAACCCGATTATGTCGCTGAATAGCCTTAATCGATTCCGTCGCTTTGGCCGGAATTTATCTTGTCGCTTCGGCCTCGATAACACAGTGCAGTCGCCCCTGATCAGGGAAGGACTATAAACATGAGTTACCGTGGCCTGGAACTCGATCCATTTCTAGTCGCTTTGGCCTGTGGATTCTGAATCATTACGTCACTGTGGGCGGATGATTCGATCTCATCATGTCGCTTTGGCCTTGGTGCTGGATCAAACACATTGAACCTTGCTTGAGGGGGGGGTACTGGTGATACACCATGTTTCTTGTGCTCTCTTCAGGGGGGAGTACTGGTGAGACATGCCTGATTACACCAGTCACTACCCATCAACGCCTCTCAACAAGGACTAGGGCTCCGTCGCTAAGGCAGGACCCCCGGAGAGCTCCCACGATGCGGAACATCGTTCTTCGTCCAGATCGCCGAGTTAGCCCGTAAGTCGCCCGATTGGACTACCAAGTCGCCGACATACAGGATAACTCGCCGAGTTAAGGCAAGATCGGCAGTATGGTAGACTGTACGACTTGGCCCTAGAAACTCGCTGAGTTAGCCCTTAACTAGGCGACTTCCATACCTGAATCGGTGACTTACGACCGTTACTCGGCGGCAGCCAACGTCATAAATGTTACCATATATGACCATAGGCGCGATCTCCGCCGTTGAGTGCGCCCTCCGAAACCCTATAAAAAGGGTCCCAAGGGGACACTCAAAGGCACGATTCAAGTTCCACTCTCACACCAGAGCACTACACTACGAAACTCGGCGAGTCTCATTAGAATCGCCTAGTTTCACTTGCAGGTATTTGACATAGAGCGTGCGTCGTGGACTCCAAAGCCTCCGGCATCAACCTCGCACCACCGCGAGCCCTGGTAGCAAATTCAGTGCTTCATCAGTGTCACAAGCTTGCCCGACACTTCTGTCGCTTCGGTCAGAAGTCGTCAAATTTCGGGGGGAGTGTCATAAGCTTGCCCGACACTTCTGTCGCTTCGGCCAAAAGTCGTCAAATTTCGGGGGGAGTGTCACAAACTCTCCCGACACTTCTGTCGCTTCGGCCAGAAGTCGTCAAAAATTGAGCACGGTAAGATCTGTTGCTTCGGCCAGATTTACCAAGGTTTTATTGAGCAAAGGAAGGGCATCACGAAAGGTAAAATCACACGGTAAGTTCAATAAGTAAATAAAAATATGCGTTTTGGACTGATTTAGTTGTTTTGCAGGATGTTTCCTTTTTTGCAGGTAAGATTCCGCCATCTTGGCCAGGATCAGATTCTGATAGTGAATCTGTAGCCTTGACCGGAATCAGATTCTAATAGTGAATCAACAGATATTGTCGCTTCGGCCAGAATCAGACTCTGATAGTGAGTCGGTCTGTCTTGTCGCTTTGGCTTTGACAGACCAGAGGTCATTTTGTCGCTTTGGCCTTAATGACCTCAAGGGGGGAGTATCACAAGCTCTCCCCGACACTTCTTTCGCTTCGGCCAGAAGTCGTCAAATTCCATTTTGTCGCTTTGGCCTCAATAATTCTTCTATCTTGTGACTTGGAGATCATTTTGTCGCTTTGGCCTTAATGATCTCGATCCACCTTGTCGCTTTGGCCTTGGTGGGGTAACCGTCGTTACGGACATAAAGTCGCTCTTGCTCAGGGTGGACTATAAACATCAGTTATGATAGTGAACTAGATTCTGATAGTGAATCCACGCATTCTGTCACTTCGGCCAGAATCAGATTCTGATGGTGAATCCACGCATTCTGTCGCTTCGGCCAGAATCAGGCTCTGATTGTGAGTCAGTCCATTTTGTCGCTTTGGCCTTAATGGACGGAAATTATTTTGTCGCTTTGGCCTTAACAATTCCCTCTCATCTTGTCACTTTGGTCTTGATGATGACACAGCAAAAGTCGCTCCTGATCAGAGTTGGACTATAAACACGTAGTTCCGTTGTCCTGGAACTAGATTATGATAGTGAATCAATCCATCTGATAGTGCATGGATAACGGAGTCATTGTGTCGCTGTGGCCGCATTGATTCGATCCCATCTTGTCGCTTTAGCCTTGATGCGGATCACCTTGCTTGGAGGGGGATACTGGCGATACACGCATGTTTCTTGTGCTCTCTTCAGGGGGGAGTATTGGTGAGACATCTCTGATTATGTCAGTCACTCCCAGCAACGCCCCTCAACAAAGACTAGGGTTACGTCGCTATACACCGGACCCCCGGAAGGCATCCACGGTGCGGAGCAAGTGTCTACGTCAAATACTCAAGGCCACACCTGGGAATCGCCGATTGGGACTACCAAGTCGCCGATTCCAGGGGTGCATCGCCGACTCCAGACAGGGCACTCAGGTCTGGTAGAGCGAGGACCTGATCACAAGGGAGTCGGCGACAACACCTCTGAATCGGCGACTCCCATACTTGAGTCGCCGATTCCCAACCGCTACTTGGGAGGGCCCACGTCATTATGACACCCTTAATTGGGCACCATAATGGAGTGGGTCCCATGCTAATGAATGGGGAAAACGCCCCCAGGACCCTATAAAAGGGGTCTTTGGGGGTCCTATCAGAATATCGTCTGATAGCTAAGAGTGCTATCCACGGCTCAGTTCAAAAAGATCCAAAAGTCAAAATTGTCGATTTAGACCACTAAATCGCTGATTTTCTTTGTTTTTGAGTAAGCTCGGTCATTTCACTCCTTTTCTTACTCCACTTTTGTCCCAATGGCTCACGAAAAGCAAAAGCGCAGTTACCCTCTAAGAAGCAAGGGTAAAATGGCAGAAGTACCTGAGATGGAATAGGGCGAGCCTTCTCGGCCAAAGAGGCCCGATGAAGCTCAACCTGACTAGCCCTCTCAGGCACACTCAGCTCCTCCACACCTTGGAGAGCATATGGTACCAAAAAATCCTCCCACCATGGAAGAGAGGTTGTTTAGCTTCATGGATAACATGGAGAGAGGAATGAACAACCTCGAGAAGGCGAGGAGTCAAAAGACCACCATCCGCGATCAGGCGGGTGAATCTGGGTCTTATTATCCTCCATCTGCGGAGAAAACCAAACAAGGTTCCCGTCTTAGATCAAAGATGGGACCCAGTAAGAGTCGCTCCGAAAGGACTCTTAACACACGGTTCGTGGAGGATCTCCGTCGGAAGCTGGCTGACGAACCAATCGCCGCCAGCCCGACCGAGTTCTTAAGGAACAAAAGTGCTCTTTTTCACGAGGACCTTTTGAAGGTATCCTTCCCACCAACCTGGCAGGTACTCAGGATTGAGACGTATGATGGTTCGACTGATACGCAAGATAACATCAACCTCTACCTCAACATCATGGAACCCCAGACCACCGATAATGGGTTGTTGTGCCGGGCATTCCCGGGCACTCTCAAGGGCAACGCTTATCGGTGGTTTTCTGGTCTACCGGCTGGCTCAATCACCAGCTTCTCGGACCTCTCTTCAAAGTTCATCGTCCAATATGTGGGGATGATCAGAATAAAGCACAGTGCCAATGCACTATTGGTACTGCGGCAGAAGGATATGTCCGTTCGGGATTATACGATTAAGTTTACTTCGATGATGACAGAAGTGAATGACTTAATCTCAAGTCTAGCCATAGCAGGGTACATCAGAGGGTTAATACCCTTCTCCCCATTGGCTGAAAATATGAAACTCCATAAAGTGGAGACCTTACCAGACCTCTTCCACAGAGCTCAATTGTACGTTAAGGTGGAAGAGGATGAGAATAATCTAACGAAGCTTGAGACCCCTGACTTTAAGAAATCCAAGTTTGAAAGGAAGAGATACAACGGAAAAGACAATTTTCGCGGCATCTCTAAAAGGTACACTAACAATGCGTCTGAAGCTTCCAAAAAGGAGTGGAAGCCGAAACACGATAATAAAGTGTACCAGACTTCGACAAAACAGTCGCCAAAAAATTATACTAAGGGTGCAACCCAATTATGGAGGGACCACACCCCACTGACAATCAGCAGGGGCGAACTATTTGAAAAGCTAAAAAACCGAGCAGATCTGTCCGCTCCTCGTTCTTTAGACCCTGCAACCATAGGTAGTCGTAACAAAGGTGGAAAATACTGCAAATTCCACAAGGACCACGGGCCACCTAACAGACCATTGTAGGGAGTTCTTGGGTTTGTTCGTTTAATAACCGAACTAACCAAACTAACCGAACTCAGACTCGAAACGAACCGAATAGTTCGTCGAATACCGAACTTTTAATGCAACGCTAAGTGGCACCACACATTATGAAGTGGTGCAGGTTAGTCGCAGGTAGTTCGAACAACGCACGCTGAGATCGACGCTGACGGTCCCGGCGCCTTCGAGCAGGAGAGGGCGGAGCAACGGAAGGAACCGAAAGCATTCCAATAGGCGAGCCCCCAACGGGTTGTTCGGAAGTAGGAGTAGTGGGCTCTCGTGGTGACGGTGGAACCACGCTAGCTCTAGCACCCACTAACACCGAATCAACGCCGGCCTAACGATGAGAAGCCAATCGACGATGCACGGAGAGAAGTACAGAGTTAACACTGTTTTAATATTAATGACTCACTACATGGCATAGTGAGTGAGTCACTCATGTTGGTATAGATGTAAATATACCTAGATCTAAGAGTAGTTATATCATTTGTATTTACTTTAATCACATAAATATAATCATCAGTCTCCCACTCTCGTCGTCCTCCAAATCATATCATCTCCCGATGCAACTCCCAAATCCTCCGTTGTGCCTCCCAAGCCATCGAACATGGTATCAGAGCTACCGATCGCGGCCACATCTGCATCACCATCGGTGGGATCTATTATCACACCCATGGAATCGATTATCATCATGCCAACGACAGCTCCGAGCTTGGGATCGCTCCAATATCTGATGCACGTCAAGCTAAGTCCCTTAAACTATATGCTCTGGAAGAATCAGTTTGAACCGATTCTAAACTACAGAGATCTACATTGTGTGATTGAGAAATCAAGCATTGTGCCGGAGAAAATTACCATCGGGAAGGAAGGCCAACCTTCAAACATATGGACCCAAGTTCACCCCCCATCTGTCATATTTCACCCATATGGACCCAAGTTTCGGTAGCGGATCTGCCCGTCTGGGTGATGGGTCAAAACAACCCATTCAACATTATGGATCTGATATTTTACAAAATTCATCCTTCACTTTTAAACTTAAAAATTTACTTCATACCCCTTTAATTTTGAAATCTCTCATTTCTGTCCATAAATTCTCATATGATAATATGTGTTATTTTGTGTTTTATCTTTATCATTTTCTTGTTAAGGATCAGGCTACTCACCAAACACTACTCCAAGGTTCACATGTTGGATCCTTTTATCGACTTTCTACGGTCTCAACTCCCCAAGTCAACCTAACGGAAAGGTCATCACTAGACCGTTGGCATCAACGACTTGGTCACCCATGTAAATCAATTACTCGGAAAATTCTTGATTTCTCAAATATTGTTGCTACTTCATCTTCGTTTCATAAATGTGTTGCTTGCTTAGTTGGTAAAAGTTCTAAACTTCATCTACTATCTACAAATTTTAAATGTTCGGCTCCTTTAGACTTAATCCATAGTGATGTGTGGGGGACGGCACCTATACCATCTATTTCGGGTCATCGATATTTTATTGTTTTCACTGATGATTTTTTTAGATATATCTGGTTGTATCCTCTTAAAACCAAATCTTGTGTGCTTCAAATTTTTATAACATTTCAGAAATTTGTCAAAAATCAATTTTCTAGGAAAATCAAGATGCTTCAATCCGATTTCGGAGGAGAGTGTCAATCCTTACTTCCTATTCTTCGGAATTCCGGGATACAACATCGTCGTTCATGTCCTCACACATCAGAACAGAAAGGAAAATTCGCCATATCGTCGAAAATGATTTGACACTTTTGTATCATTCTAATGTTCCTTTACACTTTTGGAATCTTTGTTTTTCAAATGTGGTCTATAATATCAATAGAATCACATCCCATACTCATGGCATCCCACCATATACAAAATTATTTTGCTATATTTGTTTTGATGAAATAATTAAATTTTTTTTTTATATCTAGACATTGCCGTTTCCTAGAGGACAAACCTTTCTTTTCAAAAGTTGCTTCTCAGGTCCAAAATTCAAGTGTCTCAATTTGGCTACCATCACTTGAACAATACAGTCCGGCCCAATTTGATAAATCTGCTCATTCTGAATCAATTTCCCATATTAAAGAAATCCAGAATTCATCATCAAGGCTGCATCAAATTCCGAGTCCGGGCGTAGATGAAAAATTACAACAATCATCTCAAGAGTTGATATCTTCACCAGTAACGTCATCACAATCCTTACCGGCAACTCCATCAACTGAGATTGTCACACAACTTTCACCGACAATGTCATCAAGCACCTCTATTCGTCCGGCACGACCCAGGAATTTGAGGAATATCCAACGGGTGGACTATAGAGCTTTGGCAGATCTTTATATTGCCCAAGCAAGTGTGGAAGAATCAAAAACTATAAAAAAGGCTCTATAAGAGTAAAACGTGATCGCTTGTGGAATCTCCAAAAGGTGCAAATGTTGTTACATGCAAGTTGGTTTTCAAAGTCATGAAAAATTCGGATGGTACCTTCAGTTGCCGAAAGGCAAGGCTTGTTGCTCGTGGGTTCAATCAAGTAGAAGGAATCGATTTTCAAGAGACTTTTAGCCCGGTGGTCAGGTTTACCACAGTAAGGTTGATTATGGCTATTGCATTTTCAAATGGTTGGATTAAGCCTATAAATGGTATACTGGAATCCGTATTCGAATCTGCAATCGAATTCGAATATGACAATCCAGATTCTGATTCGGATTCGGATACCTGAATTGAAATCCGCCGTTAAAATCCGAATTCGTTTAAGAATTCCGGATAAATATATAATAAATTAATATTATTATATTTATATATTATATATTTATATTATATTATATATTTATATTATAAATCATTAAACATTTAAAGTCTTAAACCTAATTACCTTTATAATTATAAATTTTTATAACTTATTAACTTATAATTATTAAATCATAACCCTAACTCTAACCCTAACCCTAAAGTTATTTGGATTCAGATTGTTCGAAAATCCGGATAATTTATTCCGATTCGGATTATTCGGATATCCGGATAAATTCGGATATCCGGATAAATTCGGATTTTCAAATCCGAATTTTATTCGGTCGGATTCGGATATTCGGATCATTATTCGAATTCGGATTCGGATACCTGCATATCCGATCCGAATCCGACCGATATACAGTCTTAGATTGGATGATCAAACAGGTTGACGTAAACAATGCTTTTTTACATGGTGACTTGCATGAAATAGTTTACATGGACCGACCAACCGGATACAAGAATCATACGTTTCCAGAACGTGTATGTGACTTCATAGATCTTATATGGACTTCGACAATCTCCATGAGTATGGTACGAGAAGTTGAGGAAATATCTAATGAGTTTTGGATTTGTATCATCCAAAACGAACACGTCACTATTTATATATATTCCGGAGAGATGGAGTTACATTGGCAGGCCGTAAAAAGGGTTCTTCGTTATTTGTGTGGAACGATGGACTATGGGCTAAGGTTTGTAAAATCTCCTACAATACAACTACATGCGTATACAAATGCGGATTGGGCAGGTTGTCTGGATGATCGTCGCAGCACGGGAGGATTTGCCATTTTCTTAGGCCATAATTTGATATCATGGTCCGCCCGGAAATAGAAAACGGTGGCTCGATCATCGACGGAAGCGGAGTATCGAGCACTTACAAACACAACAGCTGAAATCGTATGGCTACGATCATTAATGTTTGAAATTGGTATACCACAAGTTGGCCCGACCATGTTATGGTGTGATAACATTGGTGCAACATATCTCACTGCGAATCCTGTCTTTCATGCACGCACGAAACATATGGAGATTGACTTTCATTTCGTTCGATAAATGGTTCGTCAAAATCACCTCCATGTTAGATATGTCTCGTCAAAGGACCAAATTGCGGACTCTTTCACAAAGCCTCTTCCCTTGGATAAATTCCGGCTCCTTAGAAGCAAGCTTCCACTTTGTTCAACAAAAGGCATCAGCTTGAGGGAGGATGTTTTAATATTAATGACTCACTACATGGCAGTTAGTGAGTGAGTCACTCATGTTGGTATAGATGTAAATATACCTAGATCTAAGGATAGTTATATCATTTGTATTTACTTTAATCACATAAATACAATGCCTTCCGGTGAGTTAGACACCAAGGCAAAATCAACCCAAAATCAGTCTGCAATCTCCCACTCCCGTCGTCCTCCAAATCATGTCATCTTCCGATGCAACTCTCAAGTCCTCCGTTGTGCCTCCCAAGCCATCGAACAAACATGGTGACTCTCGGTGGCGGCTAGAGCCTTGAGTTCAACTTCAGACAAAATGAGGTACTCCGACCACACAGATTGTTGATGCACCAACTCACGATCTAACACTTCGAGAACTGTGAAAGAAGACATGATTAGCAGATTTATAAAAGTGGTAAAGCACATACAAATGAATTTAAAGGGAGGGTACTGATGATACCCTCAGTCTACTATATGAGGCCCAAGGCTAACAGCAGTGACTCAGCTCGTAACCCAGGCCCAACAAGTATCTGATCCGGGTCAAACCTGAGCCCGACCCAAATATCACTCGGGTCATTCCCGAGGATCCGAACCGACTACGGCTTAGACTGAGGCCCATATAAGCATCTGGCAAGCCCAACGCCAGTAGAAGGATAATACTGCTATTAATGTTGTCCGCATAGGGATCAGCAATAAACTACGGTTAACTTTAATGAGTCTACACTAGCTACTAGAGAGAGGAGTGAGATCTCGATCGACAGCCATCATTCCGGCCGTGCGTCATCAATCTCCATAAACATAAAATTCCACTTATCACCTTTTCTGCCTACCTATGACATTTTGCTACCTACCTACCTATGACATTTTGAACCTACCTACTTTTACCTACCTCTTTTTTTTCAAAAAGGTGTACCATCAAACATCTCTACGTACTATCAAACATCCCTTCCTCCTTACCTTCACGTCCATCCTTCATCTTTCTCCTTCTTAATTTTCATGACCTCGCCGGAGTCGCCTGAAAATCCATCCTTCATCTTTCTCCTTCTTAATTTTCATGACCTCGCCGGAGTCGCCTGAAAATCATAACCTATTGTCATTTTTAGTTTTTTTCATAAACCATTCATCCCCGTCGGTATGTCACTCTTTCTCGTTTTCTATTACCATTTATATTATCACACGTTGTTTCTTAATACAATCTTATTAGTCTTATTATTCTGTCAACTCGTAGCCCCTTCTTATCACATCTACCATGTTGAATTCTTCTATCCATTGTTCCTTAATACATTCTTCGACGTCTTTTATATCTCACTACTTGTTCCTTTCTATAATCTCTTACGTCTCTCCTACAACTCTCTATTCGTTGTTTCTCTTACACTCTTCTATATATCCACTGTCGCTATAGTCCTTGTTCTTTTTTACAATCTCGTTCACCCATAATATTTTTTTTCATCGCTACATAATAGATGACAATGTTCGGACATTAATTTCTATAGATAGCCCTTTCCGTATCACCAATACCTTATCAATTTCCAATTCGTCTGACGCTTCACCACCATCACCTACTCCGTTTGATGGTCAAATTATTTTAGATTTGGAATCAGGTCGACAATTCTATTACTCTTATGCTTGGTCCCTTGGTTTTGATATTCGTCGGTGGTCGTCGAAAATCATTGATCCTGTTCTTCAATCGGAGAAATTTGTTTGTTCGAAACAGGGCGAGTCATCGAAGAAGACTGACACTATTCTTGTTCAATGTCACAAAATCACACACAAATCGCACAATTTGCGGGAGTCTTGCAAGACTCAAATTGTAGAATCTAAATTGCTGATACATATTAGTATTGATAATCATGTTTAAATTAACCCTAATCATGTTGTTATTCAATAGTGTAAATTGAATTTGAATTGAACCTAATCTCAATTAGGCTCATATTAAACCTTAGAATCAAAACCCTAAATTCGTAGTCAACAAGTCAGCATCTTGTATTTGTGATTTATTTCTAATTACCATTGACTATTCTTAATCTTTATCTTTATTCAATGTATAAGATATGGAAATAATACAAAGATAAACATGGAAATAATACAAGAAAGACATGGAACTACTACAAAGTTGACATAGAAGGAAGAGAGAATCTTAACCACATTTTGGACTCTAGTTAGAGATCAATGAACCATTGATTCAAAATCCAATGTATGGAGGAGATGATTAGGCCAAATCTATAAATAGAGGGGTATACTCATGCCAACGCCAACCACACATACAAGAGCTTTTCAAATCCACATTTTGAGCTCCACATTTCCACTCTCAAGTCCACAACTTCCAAAAGCTTCCAAGCTTTCAAGTTCTCCAAGTTGTGTTCAAGTGCCCTTTGCTCAAAGATGTTCAATGCTCTACATTTCTTGTTCTAATCTTCTTGAGTTTCAAAGCAAGGTTGAAGTCTTGTATTCTTAAACTTTTCCACCATTTTCGTGTGTGTTCCACTTTGGTTGAGAGGGTTGTCTCAAGATCACCAAAGTGTAAAGAGGATTGTTGAGCTAAACCATAAAGCTTTAGGTTGGTTTTAAAGAATTTTCTGAAAAACTCTTAGATGCTAAGTTTACCTTGAAAGACTTAGGGTAGTTGCAAGTTTACTATAAAACTTGAGAGATTCGTAAATATTGTAACCTGTAAAAGATTACAAATGGTTCTTGAGTGTTGTTTCCTTTAAAAGCTTTAATAGATTTGCCAATACTTTTAGGCTAGTGAATTTCGTGGATCAGGTTCACGAGACTGGACGTAGGTCAGTTGAGACCGAACCAGTATAAATCTCTTTGTGTTCATTGCTTCATTTAAATCTCTAGCTATTACTTAAACATAAAATCGACTACTACTATCTCAAATTACATTCGATTTTAAACCTATATATTTTATATATTTATCTTGAAATTACTTCAAAATTCTTGACCTGTTATCAGGTGCTCAAGATGCCATTTACTTTCAAATCATTTACTTTAAGTCCTCAACCTGTTATCAGGTGCTTAAAAAGGCTATTTACTTTCAAGTTATTTACATTAAGTCCTCAACCTGTTATCAGGTGCTTAAGAAACTTGTTATTTTTAATAAGATTTATATGTGGTAATATGGGGTCTTTTAAGATCACACCATTGGAGAAGATAAAATTCCCTCTGTCTATGGAAATGGTAGAAGAAGTGGATCTCGGTGGTGATACGGGATCAGATTGGATCGCATCACTGAGAGAGCATGAAAACCTCCAACAAAGTACATGGTGGCATTTTCTATTAGGGGGGAGCCCTGGTGATAAAGGACCGTGCATCCAGATAACATCACTAGAAGTTTCTCTCACAGCATGCAAAGGGAGGGAATACTGGGAATACAAGATCTGACACACAAATCACATTAATGATAACCGAAAGCAACCCTCAAAAAGCTTGGTACGTAAGAGAGAGGGAGTACTGGTGATACAGTATCCCAGGCTTGGTCACATCACCAACAACCAGAAAATCGGATACTAAGCTAAAGAGAATGAAATGATCCATATAGGTTGTGGGAAGGTCCAAGGTCGAGTTATGGGAAGGTTGACTTTTCCAGGTCGACATTGCCCAGGTCAACTTTTCCCGATCGACTTTGCCCAGGTCAACTTCCTCAGATCGATCTAAGAAAGTCAAACTGGGAAAGTCGACCTGAAAAGTCGATCTCAGAAAGTCAAACTGGAACCAGATCAGGCCAGTTAGACGGTTACAACCCTAATGACTAGATTGCCCTCATAAGAAATTCTATAAATAGAAAGTTCGAGCAGGAAAATCATTAGGGAGATTGAATTCCAGAGAGAAAGTTTGAGCAGAACACCTGAAGAGCAATTGAAAAGTTCGAGCTGATTTCCACGTGGAGTTTTCGAATGTCGTTTGTTCCAAACGTCATCGAGCATTAATCGGGTTCCATCCTCATCAATTGGTTCTAGGTGAAGGAAATATTGACTGCTTGAGTGAGGGTCACGAAATGATTAAATTTGTGTGTGTGAATAGGAGCATAAGACGAGTTGAGAAGAATGTTCCTTCTAATCATAGGTGACGATTGGGGTAAAATGGTAAGTTGCATATGTATCCGGGTACCATGAGTCTACATCAGTTTGGTCCAAGTCGTTTGTGGAGAAATTTGGATAAGTAATATATGTGTGATTTGTTGAGGATTGACGTGCAAATTGTTGAAATTGTCCCCTGGTTGATTGGCTGGAATTTTGAGAATTTTGCGTATGGGCTGGGGAATTAAATTGTCGGGCTGCTGGATTATATATTTGGGCTGGATTATATATTGGGGAATTTGGGGAATTAAATTGCTGGGTCGGGCTGCAGTAATTACTTAAGTTTAAAGTGGAATTTACGTTGGGTTGGGCCGAATACGAGGACTGGGCCGGGTAGGGTGAACAAGTAACCCTATATTGACATTTATAAGGGGAGTGACCCATGCCCCCACAGACTAGGCACGGGTCACGACGGGATTGGGAGACCCGGCCCCCTCTACCATTTCCACCGCCGGACGATGTTCCCCGGAACCTGCCGGACCTGCCAGAATGCGATCTCCCGTTCCCGGCATTGAAGACCGACGCACCTCGGCCGAAGTTTGATTCACCACCGCGCCGCCCGTCCCCCTCATTTGGTGAGACACCATCACCTCTAAGAGCTCATCAAATCCGACGGTCTCTTGCCAGACGACGAGGGCTGTCACAATCTCCCCAAAATCGGCCCCCAAGTTGTTGTAGACTGTAGCGTTGAAGATCCTTGTGAGAACAGAAGCTCCGGCGGCGGTGAATTCATCCTCCATTAACTTTGCTCGCCGGAGGTATGTTGCTACATTCTCGCCCGCCATGTGTTTGTTGTTTTGCAATTGCATTTGTAGTTGGATAATTCTTGATTCAGATGGCCGGTCATATGTTGAGGCCAACGTTGCCCAAATGTCCGTTGCGGATTCAAGTCCGATGATTGTGGAAAACACTTCCTCCGTTAGCGAAGAAAAAATCCAACTAACAAGGAGTTGGTCCTTCCGCCACCATGCCGTGTAGATTGTGCATGACAAATCCGGAATTGGAGATGGAATCGTTCTGTCGATCAATGTTGTTAACCCAAAGCAATTCAATAGAGGAGTGAATTGCATCTTCCAAAGCAAGTAGTTGGTGCTTGTTAGCTTAATGTGGAGGAAGCTTTGAATCGATCCAAATGAGGGGGATCCGGTCAGAATTTGATTTGGCATTTGTGCCACAACTTGAGAATTGGTTCCGACAGATGGATCACCAATAGTTGTGGCATTGCTAGAGGGTAACGAAAGCATATCCGATAATGACGGATGTTGTGGCATTGCCATAAATTGAGCGCCAAGCGCTTGATTTACCTCAGGATTTCCGGCGATTGATACCATGTTGGAGGGATGACCGGAGGTGACATCTGACAGTTTGTATGCATCATCCATTGCCGACGAGATCGAAATGATCTTGGGAGCCATAGAGAAGAAATTGAGCACAAGTAGGGAGACACAAATGTAGAGAGTTTCTTTAGAATTGAAAAGCGTATGTATTGTATTGTATAGAGAGGTATTTATACATGTATTTGTAAATAACAACCCACTATGTATTGAGTGGGGGTTGTTATTTACTTTGTTATAAAGAGTAATAATAATTATAAAGAATATAAATTGTATTTGTTTAATTTATATTCCAATAAATACGGGGTCTTTTAAGATCACACTATTGGAGAAGATAAAATTCCCTCTGTCTCTGGATATGGTAGAAGATGGGGATCTCGGTGGTGATACGGGATCAGATTGGATCGCATCACCGAAAGAGCATGAAAACCTCCAACAAAGTACATGGTGGCATTTTCTAACCCTAACCCTAACCCTAACCCAACAACCAGAAACTCGAATACTAACCTAAAGAGAATGAAATGATCCGTATAGGTTGTGGGAAGGTCCAAGGTCGAGTTATGGGAAGGTTGACTTTTCCAGGTCGATATTGCCCAGGTCAACTTTGCCCAGGTCAACTTCCTCAGATCGATCTAAGAAAGTCGAACTGGGAAAGTCGATCTTAGAAAGTCGAACTGAAACCAGATCAGGGCAGTTAGACAGTTACAACCCTAATGACTAGATTATCCCCATAAGAAATTCTATAAATAGAAAGTTCGAGCAGAAAAATCATTAGGGAGGTTGAATTCCAGAGAGAAAGTTCGAGCAGAACACCTGAAGAGCAACTGAAGAGTTCGAGCTGATTTCCACGTGGAGTTTTCGAATGTCGTTTATTTGAAACGTCATCGAGCATTGATCAGGTTCTACCCTCATCAATTGGTTCTAAGTGGGGGAAATATTGACTGTTTGAGTGAGGGTCACGAAATGGTTAAATTTGTGTGTGTGAGTAGGAGCATGAGACGAGTTGAGAAGAATGTTCCTTCTAATCATAGGTGACAATTGTCATAGCGTTATAGGATTTTGAAAAGTATAGATTTTTATTTTTATTAAAAATAATAGTAGAAAAACAAAATTAATAAAGTTGCAAGTTTGGGTTACAAACAATTTACATGAATTATTTATATGTGGAACTATACATAAAGAATTGAAGTGAGATTGGGGCTAATGTTAAAAATAATCTAGATAACTAATAAGTTAAAGAAGAAAGAATATAAATTCATCTTTTAATATGTATTGTGTAAGCAAATAAATACATATTTTAGTTCTTATTTTAACTAATTTCTACAAATTTCATATTTTCAAAATAAACTAATGGAAAACCAAATACATTAATTCTATCTTAACAATCTAATTTAGTGATGAAATTTTGGTATGACATAATATAAACCAGGTATGGTATCATCAAATTGATATCTGCAAGAATGTAGAAAAAAACTAAGTTAATATATTTTGTATGGAAAATAAAATAACACTGTATTTTTAAATTAAAATATATAAGGAAAAAATATTTATATTGCAATATTATGAACAATGGATTAATGAACTAAAGAATATAAATAAATATTAAATCATTTACTAGAAAATAAATAAATATTAAATCATTTACTTCTTTTCAATAAGAAAGTCTTTGATTGTCTTGGGTAGGATGGCTTTTCCCTTTGGGCTGTGCTTACCTTTTCCTATCAAAAACACAATTTTTTTGTTTTAATATCATCTTTTGACTTTAATGTCACAAATTCAATGTAATGAAATAATCAACAAATCATTGAAACAACAATATATATATGTATAAATTATAAATGATATAATTTAAATATTAGAAACCTGTGATAACACATAATTGCCTTGATTTTGGTCTGGTAATATTGAATTTCTTGTCAAATTCGATTTTTAATAAATGCTCCTGTAATTTAGATACTGCTTCCCGAGCATGTAGACCATGCAAGTCTATTTTTCAAATATCATTGTTGTGATTTAGATGTAAAAATATTTTCTCAGCCGCTACTGCATTCATCTCTTCAACAAGTTTCCATTTTTCTCGGGCCTTGGAAGAGTGTTGACTTGCCAAAAAATGTTCACTTCTGAAAAAAAAGATACTTGCCATTTTGGAATAGTAAGAAGCTATTCTGTACATGAAACAAGACAAAACAAAACCCCACCATATTTAGAAAGTAAATAAACATTTAATCTATTTTGTTTGAATTTGACAAATAGAAATTATAAATACATTGCCATTTCAATCGCTTCTTTACGATATCTTCCATATACATCATCATTCACTTTTAAATCAGATTCTTGCCTTTTGGGGGTAAAGGAAGGTGATGTTAAATTCATTGAAGATTGAAGAATCTAGGAATACGATTTCTTTCCTTGAAATTACTCACCAACAACTTTAGCATCTTTCGAATTCATATTTGAAATAGGTGGGAAAGGGTCATCGTCAAATTTAGATTTTACAAATTCTTTCTGACGATGATTGAGATTTATCGAAGAAGCTAAACCAGAAATTTTCCTCTTATTTTGAAACTTTGAATCCAGACTTGAAATCAACGAATGCTTGACTTTAGGATCCTCTCAACGAATTCTCCCAACATTTTATCCCTTGCTTTGCTCATTAGAACTCAAGGAAAATCACCAAAGGGGGGATTGAAAAGAAGAATTGAATCTCCAATGACTTATATATATATATCTTTAACAAAGATATAAATATAGATGGAATGATCCACCTTTTGTATTACTTCTAAATAGACTATCATTCATTATCACACAATCTTTTCTTTTTTAACAAAGAAATTTGTGGAGACAACTAATTGAAAAATAATTTCAAAATTCACCACTATTGTTCCTTGTTAGCCATCGATGTAGATCTCATTTTAATGATGAAAATAGAATATATTCCAAAATATTTAAGGCTGATATAGTCTCGCTAATTTGGGAAATTAACCCTAATCATGTTGATATTCCATTTGGTAAATTGAAGTTAAATTAAACCTAATCTTAATTAGATTCATATTAAACCCTAAATTTATTTGACCATGTCTAAATTAAGTCAAAAGACGATTTTATGGTCAACAAGTCAACATAGTGGTCAATAGGGTGAATTGATTTTGAATTAAACCTAATCTCAATGATTTGAATTGATTTTGAATTAAACATATTGATAAACACAATGATTTGAAATCATAATCTTCTTCATTTGAACAAACTAACATCAAAGTTACACCATATAGAAATGATCATGTTGGCTAGAGAGTAACAATACATTTAGTTTGAACATTTCATAGAAGAAGACGGTTGATTTATGAGTTTCGATCATTTCCCTTTCTTTACATCATCTTCGGAATTACGCAGGGTTCCGCATATCCAGTCCATAAAAACGGTATAATGACCATAATTGTGACGGTATGTCTTGTGATGTTCAATATGATAACCAGCACCCAAGATAGGCCATGATTTTCCATTGACACAATCATGGATGTTTGCAGTCCATAGACCTTCAAGTAGGAGAAGAGCAATGTGGGTGGCGAATTGAGTTGGAACGAGAAAAATGGCAAGCAATTGTGGCAATGCTTGTACAATTCCATCTACCGGATTGAAGGCCAAACCTAGTCAAACAATTACAAAGAGTCAGATAATGTGATTTAACTTGGTTGGTCGCAGATAAGCCTTTTTCTTGTAGTAGTAATTAATAATTACCTGCAAAAGGAAAAGCAGTATTCTCTTTGTTATGGATATGGTGAACAACATGAATGTATTTGTATAGAGGTTTAACCTCATGTAATTTTCTATGTGTCCAATAAACTCCAATCTCACACACCATTAAATATGCTGCTACGTGAACGAAATAGAGTGGCCATCCAACTTCATTTATACTGGAATAACACCGAGTCCATCCCTTTTCGACAAGGAACTCTGAGAGTGCAGGAAGTGCAGAATACATCGGCAAAGCTTTCATTGGTACCAGCATTTGAACAATCATGGCCTTGTTTGGGGGTAAAGTATCTGCAATTATATAAAACATGACATAAAGTGAGAATCGAAAATTTATTATGAAACACGTGACACAACACATATAATAGGACCTTTCGCTAGGCGTCCCCTATGAACGAGAAAGCGAATGAAAAAATAGGAGACAAATGATGACAAGAAGTAAAGAACAGTTCCAGCAACCCAACTTCGGAGCCATGTTTGGGCCGGATGAGGTAGGTCCTTCCAAAGGAAACTAGGAATGGAGTTTCCAAGCACAAAGTTATTGTATGAGGAAACCTCATCTACAAAAGGATGGTTGATGTATTCTCCTAAAGGTGATTGTAAAACAATTTCCAACACCAAAGCCAATAAGGTTTTGTCCTATATTTGTAACTATTAGTAACTGACTATAACTACTTTTGTTTATATTAAATTTGTTGGACAATGTAACAAATTAACGAAACATATGAAACTTAAATGAGTTTTTTTTCTGTTTCTCTTTCAAGGAAAATGTTAAGTATTTTAAAGTTTACACTCTTTAACAATTGATTTCATTGAATGAATATTTAATTTATGTTGCAGAGTATATATATCTATTATCATCCCACCATTCATTGTTGATCTAATGGTTACCTTTATCTAATGGAGGGTTAAGATCTAAATATCTCACCATATCTTTTTTAGTAGATCTTAGTTGAAGCTGGCCCTAATAGAATAAATAGTAAATAAGGATTCATGGATTCATGGATTTAAATGAATATATATTAATAATGGATGAACTTAGCTCAGGCTTTTGATACATATTATAAGAAATGCATTTCAACCATATTATGAGTAATAGAAATCGATACCTTTATGTTGATTGTAGCGTTGTGCTACTAAACGTGCCTTGTACCAATCGATCGTGTCATCTGTTTTCCGTTTAATTTTATATACCCATCTGCACAATGAGATTTGCATTGTTTTGTAAATCCGTAAATACTCAAGTCCTATTTTCCTTTAAAGCCTCAATTTCTTCCTTCATTATGCGAAGTTACCTATTTATCGTTTGACGATGATGCTTCTTTATAATTCTTAGGTTCTCGATTTTCTAGATTAGTTATTTCAGCCAGTAGGCATATTGGTGAAGAATGAGTTATCCTCCACTTCTTATTTGGAACAAAATCTTTATTTTGAGGATTCAATCGTTTTGTTCTCGTATTTTGTCAAACTTGCGTGACCTCGATCAATTGTATTTATAAGAGGGCATAAATGCAAAGGTAAATTATTCATGTTATCATCTGATGAATCCTATTTTGTAAAAATTGAAGATCATGAGGAGAGTGAACCCGAGAGAGAAGAGGTAGAAGAAATCACTATTGAGATCAAGAATGAGATACCATCTGGAATCAGTATCCATGCATTTGAAGGACATATGAGCCCAAGTACTATCAGGCTAGAAGGATTTATAAAAAGTCAGGCAGTAAGTATTCTGATAGATTCAGGTTCTACCCATAATTGTATGCAGTTAGAGGTGGCAATAAATCTCCAACTGACCATCCATGTTGTTCAGCCCTTCAATGTTTCCACGGGTGGAGGAGAGAAATTAATCTATAATAGAATATGTAAGGCTGTGGGGATGAAGATACAAGGAATAGAGGTTTCTATAGACTTGTTTCTAATTCCAATGTCTGGCTCGAATGTGGTATTGGGTATTCAGTCGCTGAAAAAGGTGGGGGATATTCTATCTAATTATGAAAAGCTCACCATGAGATTTAAACTAAATGGCAAGGAAGTATTGTGGCAAGGTTCATCATGGTTATATCAAGATCCAATGAGTTCGGGAGAATTAAAGAGTTTAGTGGGTGAGACCAAAGAAGCCTTCTTATGCTATTTTGAGACAGCAGAAATAAATAAAAATTCGGTAAATTTGAAGGTCAGTAATCCCAAAATTCATGAATTGGTAGCAAATTTCAGCGATATTTTTGTGGACCCAACAGAACTTCCACCATACAAAGAGAAGGATCACATGATTCATTTAATCCCAGGAGCAAAACCAATGAATGTTAGGCCCTACAGATGCCCACCATTTCAAAAAAATGAAATTGAGAAGCTTATTTCTGAGATATTAAAACAGGAAACTATCAAACCCTACTCTAGCCCTTACTCTTCTCCAGTATTATTGATAAAAAGGAAAGATGGAGGTTACAGGATGTGTGTAGATTATAAGGCACTTAATTCATTGACTGTTAAGGATAAATTTCCTATCCCAATAGTGGATGAGATATTGGGGGAACTCAAGGGTGCTATACAATATTTTCAAAAATGGATCTCGGATCAGGATTCCATCAGATAAGAGTATGTCCATCAGATACACACAAGACAGCCTTCAGAACCCACCAAGGCCATTTTGAATTTCTAGTAATGCCATTTGGCCTAACAAATGCCCCAGCAACATTTCAAACAGTCATGAACTCTGTTTTCCAGAAATATCCCAGAAAATTTGTGATAGTATTCTTTGATGACATCCTTATCTACAGTCCGTCATTGTCAGACCATTTATCTTATCTGGAGAGTGTGTTTGAAACCTTAAGAAAAAACCAATTGCTGGCCTAATTATCCAAATGCTCATTTGATCAGAGTTCAGTAGGATTCTTGGGTCATATAATTGATGCAGATGGAGTTCATCCAGACCCAGAGAAAATACAGGCAATGTTAGAATAGAAGGCCCCCAAAACAATCAAATTATTGAGGAGATTTCTGAGCATTACAGGTTACTACAGAAGGTTTATTAAAAATTATGCTAGTATAGCCTCTCCAATGACCAATTTATTAAAGAAAGATAATTTCTTATGGAATGAAGCAGCAAAAAAAAGCTTCAAGGAGCTGAAAAAAGCTATGACAACTGCTCCTGTCCTAGCCTTCCCTGATTTTACAGTACAATTTGAAGTAAAGACAAATGCTTGCGGCCATGGGGTGGGAGCAGTCTTAATTCAGAAAAATCATCCCATAGCATTTTATAGTTGCAAAATTTCTGATAGAATGATGGGTGCATTAGTTTATGTAAAGGAAATGTATGCAATAACCCAATTTGTTAACAAATGGAGACACTATTTGTTAGGTTCTAAAATTAATCATTAGGACTGATCATAGGAATCTCAAAAATCTACTCACTCAAGTCATACAAACACTGGAGCAACAAGATTTCCTCAATAAGTTATTAGGTTTTGATTTTTCAATTATATACAAACCAGGCAAATTCAATGTGGTTGCTGATGCCCTATCTAAATCAATGGGAGAAAATTCAGAAATCGAAATTTTATTTTCACAATCATCCGAAAAGGAGGCGGGATCATTATTAGCATTATCTATTCCAATCAATTCTTTGGTGGAAAGAATTAAAGTAGAAAATCAGAATAATGAAGAATTGAAGAGCTTGATGGACAATATTGAGAAGAAATCGTATCAGTTTGGGAAATTCTCTGTTAGAAATGGCTTAATCAGATACAAAGATAGAATCTATCTAAAAGAAGATTCCTGCTTCATTCCACAGATTTTGGCAGAATACCACGAATCACTATTGGGGGGGTCATTATGGTATTATGAGAACATTAAAGAGAATATCAGCAGTATTTTGGTGGAAGCATATGAGGGAGTCAGTGACTTCTTTTGTTCAAAAGTGTATCATTTGTCAGAAAATGAAATCCATTAACCAAAACAAGCTGGGTCTACTAATGTCATTACCAATTCCATCTAAGGTATGGCATGATATCTCCATGGATTTTATTACACATTTACCAAAAATCCAAAACAAAACAGTGATCTTAGTAGTGGTAGATAGATTGACAAAATATGCACATTTTGGTGCTTTGCCTAGTGGATTTAATGCCGTGATGGTAGATGATTTATTCATTGATATGATTGTTAAATTACATGGTATTCCCAATTCAATTGTATCTGATAGGGAAAATATTTTTACTTCCAAGTTTTGGAGAGAAATTCATCAAAGGAGTGGGACTACACTAAATATGATATCTGCCTATCATCCCTAGTCTGATGGACAAACTGAGGTAACCAACAGAGGGCTAGAACAATACTTAAGATCATTCTGTCATACTGATCCAAAAGGGTGGTTAAAGATATTACCTTGGTGCGAATTATGGTATAATACTAACTACCATGGTCCATTGGGTATGACACCCTTTAAAGCATTATATGGGAGAGATCCTCAGGGTTTAATGCATTATGAACAGGGCAGTTCACAAGTACAAGCAGTAGATGATCTATAACACTGAGAGAAGAGGCTCTGGATTTGATAAAAGATAATCTAGAAAAAGCTCAGAGGAGGATGAAGTTACAGGCTGACAAGAAAAGAACAAATGTGGAATTTACAGTGGAGGAATGGGTCCTAGTTAAACTAGAACCTTACAGACAATTCACAGTGGCTCATAGATTAAACAACAAAAGAAAATAAGTGCAGTAGATTACCAGTTACAACTACCAGAAGGGAGCAAAATCCATCATACATTTCACATTGAGAAACTAAAGCGATTCAAGGGGGAACCTCCTTCTAAAATAAAAAATTCCCCAATTTTAGTTGTAAATAACCAACCTGTATTGTATCCATTAGCTATTATTGATTGCAGGAAGGTTTACATACATGGAAAAATTGTGAAGCAATTGCTAATCCAATGGAGTAATTTTTTACCAGAAGACGCGACTTGGGAGAGCTGTGGAGAACTACAAGAGGCGTTTCCGTCTATGCAAGTTGAGGACAACTCGCTGCTCGAAGAAGGTGGAGATGATGCGTTCACATTGAACCAGGGGAGAACTGTAGAAGATCTGAAGGCAATGACAGGTATTAACGTTGCCGAAATGGTAGAGGAAGAAGAAGGAAGTCACCCATCAGAAATTGGGGGAAATCGCTCGACCCGTCTGAAGACCCAGCCCAAGAAATATGAAGCCTTTAGCACCAACTATCGGCCCAGGAAGTGATTTAATTCAAATTAGCTTATCCTTTTAAAATTGATTTCTTTCTATTTTAGTTTAATTAATTGTTGTTTGTAATTTCGTTATTTTGGGAACTGTACCCATAAACCCTAGAGTATTTAAATTGTTGTAAAAACTCTTATTTGGAAATTAATAAAATAAACAACAATTTCCCTACTCCACCATTGTCATCCAATGTGAATGTTGAGTACCTTTCCGCCGTCATCTCCGAAAAGCAACTCCGTCCAGTATAGCCGTATTAAGCAGTTCTTCAAGGCCGCTTAACAGCATTACCTTGAATCACATAAGGCTTGATTTCAGGACCTTACGTCCGCCGCCTTCGTCTCATATATTCTTAGATTTCGATCTAAGAATTCGGGACGCCCTCTCATCTCAAGTTAATTTGTTCTTGGTATCCATTAATTGAATATACTCCCATTAGTTGTATTGGAAGTGAATTAACCAGATCTGGAGTTATTTTTTTAAATGTGATGTCATTGGATTTATATGGTACTAACATTCCTTATCTATTTTTGTTCATTTATCCTAAAATGGAAAAACATATTTAATAAATTTAACATGGTGTGATATGAATACCTTGTTTGTAGCTTAATCCATGCATCTATAGACTTTATGTGCAGATGCATAACCTAGAAAGACACATTCTGATGATCGAGCTAGGCTCAAACTTGGAATAATGAATAAAGGAATGAGAGAGTTAAACCCTGTAAATCTGAATTAAAACTGAATTATGTTTTATGATTTCAGGATATATGTGCAATTATGTTTTTAAGTTCACTATGCAGGTAAATAACCCAAGATTAACATAAGTTATAACAGACAAACTTGAAGTGAATAACCCAAAAGTTTCAATAAATGAATATGGATGTTATAACGATAAAGCTTCGGGTGAAGACTGCAAAAGTTTCAATAAACTCGTAAATGGGCCAATGAATTAAAAGACTGGCATTGGAATGGACTTGAACTAATTAGTTAATATAAATGTTAATGTAATAATTAGTCAAGTTAGTTAGTGCTAATGACTTATAAATACAAAGGTGTAAATTTGTGTTTAATCAATAAAGTTTACATAGTGATTAGTTTTAATCAAACTTCTTCTAATCTCTCAACTAACTCCAGCTACCGTTAGTTTGAGAAACCCTAGAGGTTTCCCCAAATCTTGCGCTCCCAGCTCGCGCCCAATTTCGGCCACTCCCGCCCGCGATTCCGATGGTACACTGCCCGCGCATTAGTTTAACATGGTATCAATAGGTAACGATGTCAACATTCCCTCTGCTTCCGCAATGATAGCTAGCTCGAGTGATGAAACAGAGAAATTCAATAAAGAAAGCTCTGGAAATTCAAAAAATAAGAGCAACTCGTCAAATTTCATACTTCAAAGACTAAGAACAAGAAGAACAATGCACAAGAAATATCGACAGAAAAACAGTAGAAATCACCCAAGAAAATCTCCATATTACCTTACTGTTGGAGATCATCCAGGTACAGAAATGGTGACAGACAAGCTCAGAGGTGAAGAAAACTATGTAGCCTGGGCCAATTCGATGAAATTGTCATTGGTGTCTAGGAAAAAGGCAGTCTTCATCAATGGAAAAATAAAGAAGCCTCTGGATGAGACAGGAGAAGTGTATAAAATCAATGGTTTAATCCTATCTTGGATTATTAACTCTGTAAGTCCTCAAATTGCTTCTACTCTTGTCCATATAGATACAACATATGGAGCTTGGACATACAAACAAAAAAATGCTTCTAAAACAAGCCAACTAAGGTATGAGATTAATACCTTAAATCAGTCAAGTGATTCAGTATCTGTTTTTTTTATATAAATTCAAGTCTTTATGGGATCAAATTGTAGAAATAGAAAAACCTGATTGCAAATTTTGTGCTTTGTGCAATCCAATTTATAATAATAAATTGGAAAAAGATAGAATTCATCCATTCTTATTAGGATTGAATGATGAGTTCATGACTCTTAGGAGTTAAATATTAGCATATCCCGAGCTTCCCTCAATGAATACAATTCTTTGCTTAGTCATATAAGAAGAGAAGCATAAAATAAATTTTAAAGAAAAATTGGGTGGGGAAGCAACTGTCATGTTTGCAACACTACAAGAAAACAGGGCTACGCCCACGGGCTTAGCCACGACCACTCCAGTGGCTAATTCCCGTGGCTAAATCAATTTAGCCACGGATTTAACCAAAAGGCCACTAATCTTGACCGTGGTTGTTTCCCTGTTTTCTTGTAGTGCAAAGAAGGTTGAAAAAGAAACAAGAACAAAAGATCTAAAGAAAAAGGGAATTGATGAGGGTGGAACCTGACCAGTGCTCCAAGACGCTTCCAATAAGCGCCAGGCGGGAAACTCCGTGGAGAAACCAGGCTGGGGCTCAGTTGTTCAGAGCTTTGTTTCGTTGGGACTTCTCCACTTCTAATGATCTGCCCAAATGAGTGAGAGGTGCCTCCTATTTATAGGACTTTTTATGGGGGCAATCTGGTCATTTGGGCCGTAATCGTCTAACCGCATAACTGGCCAGATCTGGTCCCAGGTCAACTTTTCTGGGATCGACTTCCTTAAGGTCCGACTTTCCATGAGCTCAACTTTCTGAGGAAGTCGAGTTCTAGAAAAGTTGAACTTTGGGAAAGACGATCTTCCTAGAAGTTGACTTGGGACCTCTCCAAACCTGAAATAGGTGTCTCAGCTCATCTCGGGCTATCCGGACCTCTAGTTGCTGGTGCGTTGTGACTAAGTTTAGGATACTGTATCACCAGGAATGTATGGCAAGAATGGGAAGAAATTAGACTCTAGGTTTTATTGTAATAATTGTAAATTTTTTGGGCATACTAGAGAAGAGTGTTATCAACCAGTAGAATTTCCAGGTGATAAGAAAAAATACAAAAAGGATAGAAAGGATGACTCCGAGAAGAATATTATAGAAACAACAAATCAAGCCACCACCTCAATGAGAATGCAAGGGCTGACCAGTGAAGAGCTATTAATGCTTAAAGATTTTTTGAATAAATCCTCTGTTATGAATTTTTCTTTTAATATGTCAAATTTTAAAAATGCTTGGATTATAAACACTGGAGCTTTCCAACACATGACTGGGACCTCCATCATTTTGATAAAACCCCAATAGGGGATTATGAGCATTTTGTCACCATACCAAGTGGTGAAATATGTAAAGTAACTTCCACTGGAAATATAACAATATCTAAAGACATTATATTTAAAAATGTCTTAAATATTCCCCAATTTAAGGTTAATTTGATTTCAGTAAATAAATTAACTTCTAACTCAAATTTAAATGTCATTTTTGATCAAACTAAATGTCATTTTCAGAAAAACAAATCAGGGAGAGTGATTGGGCAGGGTAGATGTCAAAGAGGACTCTATTTTTTGAAGTCACAATCCCCTGAATTAGCATATACAGCCATGGATTTTGAGATTTGTACTACAAAAATCCAGCGTAGTTTTGGCGGTCAGGCCGCCGACAGGCTACATTAGTCCGCCGGTATAATTTTCCTTCATAAATGAGAGAAATGAGCTGGCGGCCAGGCCGTTGATGCCTTTTTTTTAAGCTACTAGCGGCCTGACCGCCAGCTCCAATTTCTCCAACGGTCGGGAAGAAATTAGCTGGTGGTCGGGCCGTCAGCATCTTAAAACACTCAACGGTCGAGAGAAAAATAGTTGGCGGCCTGGCTGCCAGTTATTTTCCCCGCTTGTTTTTTCAGTAGTTGGCGGACTGGCCATCAGGATATTTGGAAACTCTAAATTTTACAACTTGCGCCGTCGTGGTCTCCCGTACAATCAACCACAGTCAACTCGAACTTAAGTATTTTCTGACGGTCAGGCCGCTAGGATATTTTATATATATGCAAAAAATTTCAGATTCTTTTAATTTCTCCCAACTTCTCCCCACTCTTCCCCATTCCTCCCTAACGGACCTCCGGCGATTTGAGCATCTCCAAACACATTTTGAAGGTAATTTTCTCCCCTTCTTCTTCTTCATCTTCCTCTTCTTCTCCACCTTCTTCTTCTTCTTATCCTCTTATATTTCATTTCATCTCATCTCATCTTTTCTTCTTTTTCTACATTTTTCAATTTTTTCTTTATCTTTTTATTTAGTTCTTCATTTGATGTATGCATGGTTGTTTGAATAAATAAGGAGTTTATGGTTAATTGTATGATTGAAATAGGGTAGGGGTTTATGACATTGGGGGGTCATGACATTGGGGGTTTATGTATTTATTATTTGGGGGTTTATATATATATTTGGGGGCTTGATTTTAGGGTTAGATGTTAGGTTGATTTAATATTTTGATTTTGGGGTTTGATTTTGGGGTTTTGATTTTGGGGGTTTGATTTTAGTTTTTGTTATTTACTGTTTTGATATATGATTTAGGTTTAGTTTAATTCATAAAAGTTTAGTTTAGTTTTAGATATGTGATTAGTTTAGTTATAGTTTCATTTAGGGAGTTTGATTTAGTTTTAGTTTAGTTTAATTTATTTTAGTTAATTATAAATATGTGATTTACTGTTAGAGTTAGGTATTTACTTAATTTAGTTAATTTTGATAAGGTAATTACTGTTTTTAGGAATTATAATAATTTTATTTAATTAGATATCATTTAATTTCTGGTTTGATTTGTTTAAATAAATGAATTAAATAGGGTTTTTAATTATTTAATTGAAATTATTTTTTTAGATTGAATTAGGTATTATGTAATTGAAATTAGGTATGATTCTTTTTAGGGTTTTTTAGATTAATTATATAATTAGTGATGGCTCGTCAGAATGACGCCGCAAAGGCTCGTCAAATGGCGTTTTTTCAACGGTACAACGCACTTCTTCATCTTCCTCCTCAACAAACGATGCCAGCAGAGGAGCAGACTCCACAACATCGCGAAGGAAGACCGATTATCTTCTCAACATCGCAGTTATGAAGGCACTCGCGTCTAAAAAGAAAAAGAACACTAACGACGAGCGACAAAATAGAAAATAAAATAGTAATTAGCGACTTCTAATAATAACTTCGAATTTTATTTTATCGTATTATAATTATCGAATTTCAATTTCTTTTTATTTTTATTTTTCATTTCATACAATTTCAATTAGAAAAAAGTATTTCATAATAATTTTAATAAAATTAATTATTTTAAAAAAATATATATAAATAAAATATATTTTAAAATAAAATTATTAAATTAATTTTTTTACAAAAAGTCCTAGGGGCTAGTCTGCCAACACTCTTTTCCCAGGAAATTTTTTTTCTGTCGCGAAATTCATACCAGCAGTTAAGATGCATTCCCCTAGTATTATAGAGGTACTGCACTTTGAAAATGCAGTGCTTCTAGGGTATTGGAAAACAAAACCCCTTATGAAATCTTACATAAACAAAACCCCAATTATAATAATTTTAAAACTTTTGGGTGTTTGTGTTATGCAACCACAAATAATAGGGAACATAAATTTTCACGAAGAACATTCAAAGGATTTTTTATGGGATATCCATCCAATACAAAAGGATATCTAATCTTAGAAATAGAAAATCTGAAATTTCATATTTCTAAAAATGTTGTTTTTTGGGAAAATATATTTCCATTCTAAGATATACCTAAAAATATAAAAAATAAAGAAATAGATCAAAACCCATTACAAAATCTATATAATCAAATTATTCATCAACATGATGAAAATAAATGCAATTTGAAAATATAAAATCAGATTTTAAAAATAACAGCAAATCCAAAAATAGTATACCACAAGCTGAAATATTATCTGATTATGAAACCAGTAGCAAAACAGAAATTTTAAATCTAGTCATACCTGGAAAAAGCAAAATAAAAAACATTAGACATAGCTGGAGAAGATCAGCCTAATGAAAATAATACCATTAAAAGATCTGTCTTAAAAAATATCTGTTTTGAAAATAAATCATTAGAAAGAAATGAGTTCAATCAAACAGAAGAAAATATAAATAACACATACTCTGAACATAAGGAATCATTAGAAAAACAAACTCAAAGTCCAGAGAAAGAAGAAAGCTCTGGACATAATATTCTGAATAGCCAACAGTATTTTTCAAAAAATACCTCAGGGCATATTTCATAACAGAATCAGGGAAGAATAAACCCTCTTGAAAATGAAAAGTCCTTTGGAAAACAAGTCCAAAATCCAGAGCAAGAAGAAAAGCTCTGGACAAAATATTCTGAATAACCAAATAGCTAATTCAGAAAATATTCTAAGTCATATTTCAGAACAAAATCAAAGTGAAATAAACCATACTGAAAATCTAATTTTACAGCCAACAAGCCAAAGAACAAGCTTGTATGGAAGGAAAATTAACAAACCAAAACATTTCTAAGATTTTGTTCTCCAAGGTAAAAATAAACACTATGGGTCAAAATATCCTATGAGTAATCTGAAACAGAGATTTCTGTTTCACTTAATTAAACCCAAAATAAAAGAATCCAAAACAGAGACCTATCAGAGATAGATGTCTCCGATCTATTGATCGGTAGATCAGAATACGATCTAAGGATCGGTGAGACGGTAGCTTTGGCTATGAAGCCGAGATGATCGATCTGTATACTGATTGAGTAGACCAGAACTTTCAGAAACTGGGTCGAAGATGAATAGAGTAGCAGAATATCAACAGATTTTCTTGTTGATTGAACTTCTCCACAGAGTTGTAGTCGAAACTAGTATATTTTATTTCATACCAAATATGAGTACATAAGGGGCCCTTTATAGGGATATTACTAAGGCTGTAAATGGGCCGGGTCTGGGACGGCTGAGCTGGACCTGGACCCGTGAACATGATCCGGGTCTGGGCCGGGGCCGGGTCCAATACTCAATTGACTGGACCCGGACCCGGCCCAGACCCATGAAAAAATCCGAGTTTGGTCCGGGTCTGGGCCAGGTCCGGGTCGAAATAAATTAAATTGTTTTTACCTAAAAACTATAAATAATTATAAATTTCTTCATTTGGAAGTGCATAATTTTGATTTGGAGGGAGATCATCATTGGAGAGAATACTTCCTAGCATTTTAGGGGTGTTGAAATGGTGAAACCCTAACCCTAATATTGGTGAAAGAATGAATAAATACTAAGTAGTAAATTAAAAAATAACCATGGTGAAATAGTGAAACAATATACAATAAAATATTTATATTTAAACCCCTAATTTATTTAAATATTAATATATTGTTTTGTAACATTTAAATTAACCAGGTCCGGGTCTGGCTAATCTGGATCCGGACTATTAATTGACCGGGTCTGGACCCGATCATCCGGGTCCAAACCCTTTACCGGGCCTGAAATTGGTCCCAAACCCGGGCCCGGACCCATTGGCAGCCTTAGATATTACATAGGGTGCATAATGAAAAAAATGAAAAATAAAACTTAAGGTTCAAAACATAAAAATGACAATAAAACATAAAAATAAAACTTGACTAATTTCTTAAAGAGGGATGGAATCCCCAAATCTGGCTGGTGGGTGGCGCTGACGGCCGGACGATTTCCTCCCTGCTGGTACTCCTGCTCTGCTTCCTTCTCCTACTGAATTTTCAATTATCTTCTGATCTATTAATGTTTTCTTCATTGCAGCTTCTATCATTTCTTGATTAAATTGGATTGCTTCATAATCATGTATTATATAATAGGATAAACAAACACCATAAATAATACTTAAAACAAATAACAATTAATGATGAGCCAAATTCATTTAATGAAGCTCCAAACGATCCAAAATGGATTGAGGCAATGGAAAATGAAATGAAGAATTTAATAAAAAATAACACATGGACTCTCACAAACCTTCCACAAAACAGAAAATCTATTGGATCTAAATGAATTTATAAAATAAAATACAAACCAAATGGTCAAGTAAAAAGATATAAAGCAAGGCTAGTTGTCAAAGGCTTTACACAAAAAAAGAGTTTTGATTTTTTTGAAACCTTTGCAACAGTAGTGAAGATGGTGACCATAAAAACTATAATAGCAATTGCTGCCATCAAAGGGTGGAATTTATATCAATTAGATGTAAATAATGCATTCTTGCATGGTGAGTTATATGAAAAGGTATATTTAAAACCTCCACAAGGCCTACTTGAAGAAAAATATAAAAGGGTATGTAAGCTAAACAAGTCCTTATATGGCCTCAAACAAGCTTCAAAAAGCTGGTTTGTGAAGCTAAGAGGAGTCCTCTTAGAAATTGGCTTCTCTCAAGTAAAATCTGATTATTCTCTATTCATAAAAGAGAGAAATCAGAATATTCTATATCTCATTGTATATGTGAATGATATAATTTTAACAGGCAGCAATGAATTGGAAATTGGAATAATAAAGATGCAATTGGAAAACCAGTTCAAATTAAAAGATCTAAGAATACTAAGTTATTTTTTAGGCATTGGAGTATCTCATTCACCTCGGGGCATATATTTATCTCAAAGAAAATATGCATTGAGTATTTTAGAAGAATCTGGTCTTTCTGGTGCAAAACCATCAAAAAGCCAACCTTTTATAGGAAGATGATTAGGAAACTGATCTACCTTAATATAACAAGGCCAGATCTAAGCATTGCAGTAAACTGGTTGAGTCAGTTTATGCATGAACCAAGAGAGGTTCATCTTAAAGTCCTTTTTAAACTGATAAGGTATATTAAGAATGCCCCTAGACAAGGACTTCTATATAGTAAAAATGGAAACATGATGATTAGAGGATATTGTGATATACCTGTATTTTTAAGTGGAAAACACAAGCATCCGAAGACTTGAAGAAACTTATAATTAGGATTTCTTTCATATAATAGAGTATATAGAGTTTTATTTGATAGTATTGGTGTTGGTAGTCTATTGATTATATACACCAAAATAAGAATCGCCTCTACCCAGTATATTACGGGTAAATTTGATTGTGCCAATATACACCAGGCAATTTGTAATATATGTTGTCGTTCAATCAATCTGTATATGGACACGATTAAATATGTGTGATTCTATCCTTTGTGTATGATTCAAACTTTTTATTTATGAATTCTACACCATTGTCCGTTTGTATACACATTATTAACGTATTGAACAATTTTCCATACGCATGTGAAAGAAATGGAATTCACTAACAAAATCATTATTATTCATAAGTGGTACTATCCATACAAATCGATAATATTTTATTGAACGTATATGTGATATAATTAAAACTCAGTTATAATGACCATTTATTTTTCATATAAAAACGTCTTGTAACTAAAATTAGGTTAACATTTTTATTTTTACATTGAATGAAAACATAAAATACTTGGTTTCCAAAACCCTAGAGGCATCTCTCTTCTATTGAGTGCTCTCTCATCTTTCTCGTTGTTCATCATCGCTTTCTGCTCGCCTGATTTGATTCTTGGCATCTTCATGGTATCAGAGCCTAAGGGTTTATTGGTGTGCTCAACTGATCTCTTGTTTTTCTCTTTATAGGAACGCATCTGCAACGCTGCTGCAGCTACTGCTTGGATTTGCGATCCACACTCTGTTTTCTTCTACTAAGGGTTATTTTTTTTACTTTATGTGTGTTACTACATTTTGACATTTTTATCTTGCTATCTTTGACTATTTTACTCTTCACATTACATGTGCTCGTTAAAGAAGTAATCAGCAAGGTTTAGTTGTAATCTGCAATTACTGAACTGTTATGAAATTAATATAAGTGCAGGTTATCAAAGAAACAAGCACGAGGGTTACGAGTGCAAATTCACCAATTAAATCAAGTGAATGGGCCAAAGAATTAAATCAACTAAGTGAATAGGGAAGTCTTCACGGAAGCCCAGCAATAATTAATTAGTTTACGTTAGTTAGTTGTTATTAAGAAAACTATGTTGATTAACTCTTTAAATACTCAAATGTAATGCTTTGTTTAATCAAAATGAATTTGATACACAATTATAGAGTTAATCAATTGCTTAGTTAATCACGTTGCTGCAGTGATAACTAATATTAGTTAGGTAAAACGAGAAACCCTAACTTCAACCCTCTTGTAGCTGATTTCTCATCGTCCGGCGAGACGACTCCGCCGGCGATCGCATGTTTCCTCCCTGAAGATCGAAATGAAGGTGAGCCCAAGTTTTAACACTCGTTAATGTGTTTCATTACCACATATATCTCTTATTTTGGTTACCAAACATAAACCATATTTCATGCATTGTGCATGTTCCCCTTTATCATGCTTAAAGTATACTTTATTCTAGTATCATATATTGTTCTTATTGAACCAACGACTAACATTGGAATAGTGGTTAGGATTAGTTTGTTAGTTAACTCATCTTAGTATTAATTTGTTAAACAATCATGTATTAATAAACCCAATTGGGTAGTTCTTATTCATTCAGTAATACAATCAAACACCTTCTGTGCATCACACCCACGATTGTGAAATCGTATATGGTATCATTTGCTCATCAGAAATGTCCGATTCTTTTCCACATTCTTCCGCTGCAATCGTCCCAACGACGATGATCAATGTCGCTGCTAGCTTCCTCACCGTCTCCATCAAAGATCGTGATGAAGCATGTCAAATGTGTCCTTAACAAAACCAATTACTACTCTTGGGAAGCTCAGTTTTCGGCCATGCTTCGTGGGGTTGATTGATTGAGTACGTTGAGAGAAAGGTCGTGCTTACATCTTCGGTGGCTCTTCAACAAGACCAATTGATTCTAAGTTGAATCTTAACAGGGATTTCACCGACGATTTTACCTCAGGTGGTCTCTTACCGGACTTCTGTCGGCGTTTGGTCGTGCTTGCGAAAGCTGTACGCATCAGAGACCCTGACGAGACAGTTACATCTTCGGTTCCAATTGTTAACAATGAAGAAAGGAGGATCGACGATGGAGGAATTCATTACTAAAATGTCAATTGCAAAAGACACGTTATCAGGTACCGGCGAGCTAATCAAGGATTCAAAACTCATCTTGATTATCTAGGTGCTCTAGGAGAGAGTTACGAATCTTTCGTAACAACAATTACAACACGATTCGACCCGGATGTGACTTTTGCGTCATTGTGCGAGCTGCTCATGGATATGGATATCAGGCAGGGTCGCACATACAATGAAGCTTTGCCAACAATCAATGCGGAATACAAGAAGCCGAGTGAGAATAATTCTTCAATTAAAGCTAAAATTAAATGTCAAATCTGCAATCGAAAATCTCACATTGCCCTTAACTGCTATAACCGTCTAAATATCACTCAATTCAAGCCCCAACACAATCGCGAATTATCTCTGTTATGAGTGAAAACGATCTATGATTTATCAAAATGAGTTGAGTTTTACATTTATTCTCTACCTCTATTTATACTAAGTTTACTCTAACTACTTGTTGTTATTCTAACAACTTTATTTATTAATAGGGTCCTAACGGGAATAATCGGAACACACATTTGGCAAACATCGCATCATCTGAATCGATAATGTGATACCCGGATTCTAGGGCTTCATCGTATATCACAGTGGAGTCTAGTAACATCCAGATGCCTCGTTCTTATTTAGGTAACTGTATCTTGACTATTGACGGGAGTCCGATGCCTATTGTTCAAACCGGCCAAAGTGATGTTCAAAGCAGTTCGAAATCTTTTGCGATTCGAAATTTACTTTCTGTAAGTAAATTGTGTATCGATAATTCTGTTTCTGTATTGTTTGATGTGCAGAAAGTGCAGATCAGAGATCGGGCTACTAAGAGGTATTGCTGGAGTGTCGGGCATGTGGAGGCTTGTATGGGTTGTATTGGAAAGTAACTAAGCTAACAAAATTATAGTTAGTAGTTATAAATAAGTAGTATAAATACAAGAGTTGTAAACGATATTCAATAAAGTAATACAGTTCACATTTCCAGTAACTACATCTCTCTCTCCTTTTCTGAATCCGTTTCCATCATGGTACCAGAGCTTGAAGAGGGCGGTATACATCTTCCCACATTGGTCCAGTTTCTGCTGCAAAAAAGGAAACAGGGATGAACAGAGAAGCAAGGAAATTAGTTACTAAGCAAGTCAAGTGCGTCGTCCTAGGAGAAGAAAACTTCTTTTGTTGGAAGGCGCAATTCTCGGCCCTGTTGAAAGGTCACCATCTTCTAGAATACGTCAAAGGGAAGATGGACCGTCACCGAGAAGCAAGATCAGCTAATTTTGAGCTGGATTTTGACATTAGTATCACCATCGATACTCCCACAAGTTTCCGCCTTGACTACATCAGCTGAAATCTGGAGATGCCTAAACGATATGTTCTCTTCTGACTCAGAAACACGCATCTTGTACCTGCGTTTCCAGCTGTAAAACATCAAAAAAGAAGAACTAACCGTTCTGGAATATCTGAAAGAAAATCACCATCTCCAAGGATCAACTTGGAGAAGGGTTGAAAGACTCCCAAATAATTATAATAACGTTGGGAGGGCTTGGATCCATTTATCAGCCTTTTGTGACTTCAATCACAACAAGATTTGATAAAACAATGACTTTTGCACAATTTAAAAGGCTTTTAATGGACAATGAATTGCAATTTATTTCTTTCTCCAACTTCTATTCCGGCAATTGAAGCCAATGTTGCAATTAAGCATAAGAACGATGATCGCCGTGACCGAATTTCGTGCCAGATCTGCACAAGGAAGGGTTACAGTACGAAAGACTGTTATCATCGAGTAAATTTCGCAAGATTCCCGACAGCAACACATTCTCGTCGCTTTATACCAACAGGGTTAAACAACCAAATAAATGTCTCCAATTAAACGGTTCCAACTGCAAATATAGTTGTAATAGGTCATGAGTCCACAATTTGGTACCCCGATACGGGGGCAACTGCTCATATAACTCACTCAGGTAATACACCAAATTCTTTCATCGATTATACGGGTAAAGATTAAGTTTTTACAGCTAATGGAGGCACGATAAAAATCAAGAAAGTCGGTAAAATCATAGCTTCGGATTTAATATTAAAATAAATTCTATCAGTACCCGAATCATCAAGAAATTTATTGTCTATTTCTCGTTTATGCACTGACAATAAAGTTTATGTCAAATTTGACGAACAGAAAGTGGTAATAGCAGATCAGGAAACTGATGAGATCTTAGCCGAAGGAAATATGGTGAGCGGGTTGTATAAGATGTCTCTAAATACAAATAAAAAGCATCATGCTTTAGTGGCTCAGAAAATTACCGGAGGACGATGGCATACAAGATTGGGGCACTTAAACGAGAAGTCAATTAGACATTTAGTTAAAAATAATGTGTTGCCCAATGATACTATTTGTAAAAATATAGCAAACTGTCATTCTTGTGCTATACAAAAATCACATAATTTGGCACGTAAACCAAGTATTCACCATTACAATTGATATTTTCCGACATATGGGGACCGGCTCCGGTTGAATCAGTCGGTGGTTATAGGTTTTACATAAACTTTGTCGAGTAGCTACAAATTTCAATTGGGTATATCCGTTATTCAAGAAATTCGAAGTAACCAATGTGTTTTTGAAGTTCAAAGAATGGTTAGAGAAACAAACCAATCACAAAATTAAATCGATCCAAACGAACAACGCCAAAGAATATAAAGCCTTAACCAAAGCCCTTGATCAATTTGGAATCGATCACAGATTCTCATGTCCATATGATCATCCACAGAAGGGAACAGTCGAAAGACGACATCGATACCTGGTTGACATAACTCTGACAATGTTACACTTTGCAAATATGCCTAAAAGTTCTAGGATTATGCAATTCTAACGACGGTAACTCTCTATAACAAAAATCCAACAAGAATTCTTAATGAGATATCACCAATGGAGGCATTATTTGGTAAGTCACCAGATTATGATAAATTACGAACTTTTGGATGCAGATGCTACCCGTGCCTACGTCATCTCCGGAGAAGCAAACTAGATGACAAATCGATAGCCTGTATATTCATTGGATACCCACAACAAAGCGATGGGTTTCTGTGTTTTAGCCCAAAAGAAAATAAAATTTATATTTCAAACAATGTAAAATTTATAGAAGACAATTTCACATTGAACAATGATTTATGGCCAAACTCCGACGAGCAATCAAAAGACCATAAATCAACAGGAACGATTTTCTCCGATGAGCTGAAAATCAACAGTCAGCCAGAGCATTTGGAACCAGGTACACATTCAATAGAACACACGGAGAATGCGTCTCCAAATATTCCAGGATCAGCCTCTCCAAATCCCGCAGAATCGGCGACCTGAGCTCCAATCCACAACGTTCCACAGAATCGGCGACGTTTCACAGAACCGGTGTCAACTGTTCCAGGATCCTCGATCCGCACAATTTTCAGATCCAGATCCGGCAAGGGCACCCAACGAGCCAAGATCCGACGCCCAATCTTCAAATCAAAATCCGGAAAGCACTCTAGGATCCGACACTCAAACGTTATCAAGCAAAAATCCAGAATCGAACACGGAATCCGATTGGGAATTTTTGATCACTCAATCCGAAAATTTAGGTGCGACTTCCGACGAGAGAATAGCCAAAGAAATGTTCGAGGATGACCGGAGCAAGAACACAACACGAAGAATCGAAACAAAGGCTTCATATGGGATATCCAAACCCAATCCGAAGTACAGGTTAATAATAACAACTGAACAAACTAATCTACCCACATCGGCAAAACTGGCGTTGCAACATCCGGGTTGGAAAGAAGCGATGAGGGATGAATATGGAGCCCTCGTCAAGAACAGAACTTGGCATCTCATTCCCAAAACAGAGCATGACAGGGTAATTAATACAAAGTGCGGTTTTAAAATAAAACATGCAGAAGATGGAACAATCCAGAGGTTCAAGGCAAGATGGATCGCGAATGGAATGAGACAGATCGAAGGTTGTGACTATAATCAAACATTTAGCCTATCGTGAAAGCAAATTCGTCAGAATTATTTTAACAATCACAATAACAAGAGATTGGAATTTAAAACAAATCGACGTCTCAAACTCATTCTTACACTGCAACTTAGATGAAAGAATTTTAGTAACACAACTGGTTGGGTTCGAAGAAAAATAGCGACCTGATCACGTGTGTTTATTGCAAAAATCGTTGTACGTTTAAAACAATCTCCGAGAATGTGGTATCAAAGATTACGAGAAGTACTTATTCAATTAAAATTCAGAGAGAGTTATTTCGATCCGTCTCTATTTATCTACGAGAATGAAGGTGACCAGATGTACTTATTCATCTACGTAGATGACATAGTAGTTACCAGATCATCGTCAAGATTGATAAAAACAACTATTGCAAAATTGAGCTCAGAATTTGCAATCAAAGAACTAGGGGATCTACGATACTTCTTGGGAATACATGCTCATAGAACGAATGAAAGAATAATGTTGTCTCAACAACAATACCGTTAAAATCTGTTATTGGTTGCGGACACACAAAATTAAAATCGTCTACTACGCCAATGTTGTTTAATTAGAAGTTCGAAATAAATGACAATCAACCGCCGGAGTTGGGCGAATATCGACGAATAATCGGGTCTTTACAATATCTTACCCTATATTAAAGAATAATATTAGTTAGTTGTATAACTAATAATTATATAACTAATAACTGCTAAAAATAATAGTATAAATACATGATCAAATGAAATACAAAATAGATAAGTTTTGGTGATCATTCTCATCATCTTATATGGTATCAGATTTTCAGGTTTAGAATCGAGTATGACATTTTCCGCTGCAGATTCGGGCGCAAATGCTTCATCAACAAGGATAGTGATGAAGCCAATGAAATGCGTCCAACTTGATAAGAGTAATTACTACTCATGGGAAGCACAATTTTCGGCCATGCTTAGGGGGTTTCAACTTTTTGATTACGTTATTGGGAAAGTCGAGCTTTCGTCGCCATCATCGATCCAGCAAGATCAGTTGATCTTGAGCTGGATTTTGACCGGGATCTCGACAACTATTCTTCCACAAGTGGCATCTAAGAAAACATTGGCAGAGATTTGGGACGCACTACGCAAGCTATACTCATCGGGAACACAAGCAAGGCAACTTCATATCCGCCTTCAACTCCAATCAATTAGAAAGGGAGGATTAAACATAGAAGAGTACCTGTCAAAGATTGCGATTCTGAAAGATGCTTTGGCGTCAACTGGGGAAAGACTCAAAGAATCTGAAATCATCCTAATCACATTGGGAGGCTTGGGAGATGAATTTGAGTCATTTGTAACAGCAATCACCACACCATTTGATCCGAACTTGACATTCTCAGGGGTATGCGAGCTACTGATGGACTACAACCTCCGCCTAGAGAAGTCACGGGCGAACGTCGCTGCTATCGCCGGAAACGCCACCGCGACCGCCGGAAACATTACTGCCATCGCCGCCTCGTCGCAAGAACAAGAACGCCGCTACCAAAATGCGTCCAGCGGTGGGCAAAGATCGAATAGAGGTGACGTCCGCTGCCAGATCTGCTCGAAGAAGGGCCACGTCGCGCCGGACTGCTACAACAGACTAAACCTAAGTCGATTTCCGCCGGCGCACGGGAGGGCATTAACGTCTTCTGGCACGAAGGGAAATTTTTACAATAATGGGAGGGCATTAACGTCTTCTGGCACAACTGGAAGTTTTTACAACACACCCTCAATTGTTACAACTACTGGAAAGTTTACAAACACACCCTCTGCTAATCTAATTTCTGCAGAAGGTCCAACAACAATGTGGTACCCCGATTCAGGGGCAACATCACATGTAACAGCCGCATCTGAAAATATCCAATACCCAATAGCGTATAACGGTAAAAAATTTACGGCAGATGGGAGTCCATTATCAATTTCTTATTCTGGTCAAAGCAGGGCTATTACATACTCTAATAACTTTATTCTTAACGATTTACTGCTAGTCCCTACGGCTACTAGAAATTTATTGTCAGTAAACATATTCTGTATTAATAATAATGTCTCCGTTGAATTTGATTCACAGAAAGTACGAGTAAAGGACTCGGCTACTGAGAGGGTGTTACTGGAAGGAGCGGCTAATAGGGGGTTGTACGAGTTGCCGATTGTCATCAAACCAGCCCCAAATTCTGTGAATGTTTGCGAAAATAATCTACCGGCGCATTATCTATGGCATTGTCGTCTGGGCCATTTGAATTCTGCGTATATGAATGTATTGGAAAAACAGGGTTTAATAAAATCTAGTGTTAAAGCATATAAACTGTGTAATTCTTGTCAGCTTGGCAAATCACATTCTCTTCCTCATCCATCTCGAAAAACTGTATACAAGCCACTTGAACTGATATTTTCAGATATTTGGGGACCGGCCCCCACAATCTCGGTAGAAGGGTACTCGTATTATATCAATTTTGTAGACTCCTGCACAAACTTTAATTGGGTATATCCAGTTGTACGGAAATCCGATCTCTATCAAGTATTTGAAAATTTTCGAACTTGGGCGGAAAGACATTGTGAAAACAAAATCTTAGCCGTACAAACAGATAATGCATTGGAATACAGAAAGTTGGGAAAAAGATTAGAAGAATTGGGCATATCACATCGTATGTCGGCTCCTTATTCTCACCAACAAATGGGTCGAGTAGAGAGAAGACACAGGCACATAGTTGATACAACGGTTACAATGCTACGCCACGCAAATCTACCAAACCAATTCTGGGATTATGGGGTATTAACAGCCTGCTATCTGTACAACAGAAATCCGACACCTCTATTGGCCGGAAAATCTCCAATGGAAGCACTTTTCAACAAAACTCCGGAGTATTCAAAACTCCGCGTATTTGGAAGCAGGTGTTACCCGTGTCTTAGACCCTATCGAAAGAACAAACTGGAGGCCAAATCTGCCGAATGCATATTTGTCGAATATTCTATGAATCAAGACTGCTATCTATGTTTCGAATCAACCAATCGGAGAATTTATGCCTCTCGTGACGTCAAGTTTGATGAAGAACAATTTTCCTTAAATAAAGAACTGTTTGGGGAAAGAAATGACATTAACACTCAACCCAAACAAACAGAATTGGGGATATTACCGATTATGGGCTCGATTAATCTGATTAATCCCATTCCAGCTTCAACGACTACAGTACCTGACTCAACCGAATCAAGCAATCCAATAAGTCCGATTTATTCAACCGAGTCAAGCCATCCAAGTGAAGCAACATAATCAATTCCGTCAATCGAGGATTGGTCAAACGAGACAGAGTTAGCAAACCAGATCCCGTCAATAGAAGAATCTAACGATCTAGCAAGTACCAAATCGGTAGGAAACGAGATCCCAGCACGAACAACAACAATGGTTACCAGAAGCTCGGTTGGGATCATTAAACCCAACCCAAAGTTTGCCTTGACCACAGCAGCATCAGAGATCCCAACTCCAAAATCGGCAAAATCAGCCATGCTTATTCCTCAATGGAAGGAGTCTATGACCAAAGAATTCAACGCACTCCAAGAAAATAGTACCTGGACTCTGGTTTCATGTCGACCAGAAGATAACATAATCAACACCAAATGGGTGTTCAAGGTTAAATCAAAAGCGGACGGCACGGTAGAGCGCTTCAAGGCACGTCTCGTTGCAAATGGGCTACGACAGATTCACGGCACGGACTATTTTGATACGTTCAGCCCGGTGGTTCGTCCATTATCGATTCGACTAGTGTTACTCTTGGCTGTATCCAAAGGGTGGAACCTTCATCAAGTCGACGTATCAAATGCCTTTTTACACGGCAGTCTCAAAGAAAGGATTGTGGTAGCACAACCATACGGGTTCATCGATAATCAACATCCAGATCAAGTCTGCCTCCTTCACAAGTCATTATACAGGCTCAAACAATCACCGAGATGTTGGTTCAAGAAACTAAGTGGGTTCTTGGGGACACTATTATTCAAAGAATCCGCCGTCGATCCTTCACTTTTCATTTTTCGAAAAGCATCAACTACGATATTCCTATTCGTCTACGTCGACGATATCGTAATAGTAGGATCAAATGAGGAAGAAGTCAAGAAAGTAATAAACAGATTGGGCGCTGAATTTCCCATACGTGACCTGGGTACGCTCGATTATTTCCTCGGCATTCAGGTCAAAAGAGTCAAAGATGGGTTACATTTATCTCAAACCCGATATCTTCTAAATCTTCTCCAAAATTGTAACATAGGGGAACTAAAAGCAGTCTCCACTCCGATGCTCGAAAACATCGAACTTCACTCAGAAGAACCGATCATTGATGACCCAAGTGAATTTCGATGAATCATAGGATCACTACAATACATCACCCTAACAAGGTCAGATGTTCAAGTCGCGGTGAATCGGCTCGCTCAATTTATGGCCGAACCAAAAATGGTTCATTGGATAGCAATAAAACGCGTTCTGGGTTACTTACTTGGAACTCAAAAACACGGCATTGCACTACGAAAAATAAACAACTTCGGGATCACGGCATACTATGACGCCGATTGGGGAGGTGACACAACCGATCGCAAAAGTCGTACGGATTTTCTAGTATACGTCGGAGGAACACTAGTATCATGGGCATCCCGAAAACAAAGCACGCTAGCTCGATCGAGCACGGAGGCCGAATATCGTGCAATAGCCACTACGACCCAAGAAATAGAAGCAGTTCGCTCGGCACTGATTGAGTTGGGAGTAGAAGTACCACGACCTATGGCAATTCTATCAGACAACCTAGGAGCCACCTTCATCACGAAAAATCCGATTGGACATATAAAGCTCAAACATGTAGCACTTGACCTCCACTTCGTCCGCGAAAAGGTAGAAAACGGAGACATCATCGTAAAGCATGTTCCCGGGCGTGAACAATGGGCAGATATTTTGACTAAAGCACTACCGTCTAGAAGCTTCTCTATACTGCAAGAAAAGCTCGTCGGCGAAGCTTCGGTGGGCCTCCAGGAAGGGGGTGTATTAAAGAATAATATTAGTTAGTTATATAACTAATAACTATATAACTGCTAGAAATAATAGTATAAATACATGATCAAATGAAATACAAAATATATAAGTTTGGTTATCATTCTCACCATCTTATAGAAACTTTTTTTATCCCTTCCTCCGAATCCGGCAATGTCGAATGCTAGCGGCGCTCGTGATGGGAAGGTCCGAGCCAGAGCAAAGTCATCCCCGTTGAGATTAGACGCGATGGCATCTCTATTTTTATGGGTTCACTTTGGGCATCTTTTTCTTCTTCTTCTTCTTCCTCTTCCATGTTGGCTTCTCAAATAAGAAATTGTTTTTCTAGATTATATATGCTTGTTCTTCCATGTTGGGTTGTGAAATATTTTGCTCTCCATATTGGGTTTGTAATCTTTTTTCTTCCTCTATTTCTCCCATTCTCACCCTTTGTAATTTCTGCCTGCCATGGATCGTAGTTTTTTTCTTTTATTTCTTCTTCCTCTTCCGTGTTGGGTTCCTTAATAAAAAAGTTGAGCTTCAAGATTTTTCTCTTTCTACCATGCATGTTTCATTATCGAACAATTAGATGTCGGTTTTAGGTTGTGTAATTAATATTTTTTCTTCCTCTATTTCTCCCATTCTTTTTTTTGTCCAGATTAACTCCGGTTCTGTTCTGCTATTGCCGGCCTCAGCATTACCGGAGTTGGCATCACTTATGGAAGAACCTCCGCTGGAATTGGATCGATGTTCATCTGTTAAGAAGAAAACTTGATGTTTCGTGCTTCGATCACCGTTGTTTTCTTCCAATGCGAAGAATCTGTTGACTGCGGAGGTTGTTCCGTCTCTTTCGTCAAATAATCTGAACTCGCCACCGTCCGGCTCTCTTAGTATTATTGCATTTTCTCTATGAAATGGGTTATGAAATTTTATTTTATTTTATTTTCTCTTTGATTTTATTTGATTTTATTTTATTTTCAATTATCAATATTTAATAACAAAATAAATCAGCTGTGAATGCCTTCTCATTTTCTGAGAGTGCGAAGGCATTCCAGCCTTTGATTTTACCGCAAGAAATTTGCGCCACACTTTTTTTTTTGCAACCACGTGGGTTGCGTCAGTTGCAACCCACGTGGTGTAGTTTTATTATTTTTTTTAAATTTTTTGTTCTTTTCTTTCTTCCACCTATCTTCTATTCTTTTTTTTTTGTTTTTTTCTGACCATCTTGTCATCATTAAATGCTTTTAACATCCATCATCCATCTTCTCCTCCATTTATATCTCCATCGTCCTTGTCTTCATTTTTTTTTGATGGTGCTTATATCCTAGTAATGTAATGCTACCTGTTTTATCGTTAATGCTGAAAATTCGAAAATATTTCAAATCGTTCTATTTTCTTGTCTTACATCTTCTTTCATTTTATTCTTTACTCATCTTCAACCTTCTTTCCATCTCAAGTTCTTCACAGAGCACTATATCTTCATCTCATTTTCTCCCCTCAATCTTGGATACGGTTTTCGGTCTTCTTCTTCTTTGGTTATATCTATTTATAACATCAAAGTATGTCTCAAAATTCATTAAATGTTATCGATCAATCATCACCTTTACAACAACCTAATATTGAGCCCCGAAACACCATTCATTTCTTTCCTAATTCCTCCTCTATATATATCACACCACCCCCATATCGTCCACTCCATGCCCAACCATTGATTCCACCACACATCGTCCTAGACCTCAGTGTAATGTAAGTCTCGATTTTTACTCTATCCAAACCGAAAAACCATCTGATTGTAATCCTAATGAAACTCATGGAAATGTTCAATGTTCAAGAATCAATGATTTCCCACTTATTCCTAATGCTAATTATGTTTCTCATCAATACCATGAAACTCCATTAGACAAGCTGTATACTCCTATTTCTTCTGAGAATAATGATGTCACTGGACTATCTAATCCTATTAATTCTACCGACAATGCTTCTCCTAGTTTTTTCGTTCCCAAACAACCCATTGATACCAATTCTTCTTCAGACAATTTTAAAGTGAATTCACCACCCTTTTCTGGTCAATTTTTTTCCTCATATTCTGATGCTATTGATCAATATTATGGTTATGCGTCGAAAATGGGTTTCTCCGTTCGTTTGGGTTCCACGAACTATAAAACTAGTAAGGATGATGGTAAAAAAAATTTAGTTATAGGCCAAGATATCATTACTGCTTGTAACCTACCTACTAATGCTATTAGTACTAGGTCATGTTGTAAATGAACGAACGAGATGCTTCTACGACTGGTCGTAATGCTATTATGTGTGTGCTCAATGAACATAGGTCAAGATATCATTACTGCTTGTAATCTATCAACTAATGCTATTAGTACTAGGTCATGTTGTAAATGAACGAACGAGATGCTTCTACGACTGTTTGTAATGCTATTATATGTGTGCTCAATGAACATAGGTCAAGATATCCTTACTGCTTGTAACCTACTTACTAATGCTATTACTACTTGATAATGTTGTAAATGAACGAACGAGATGCTACTACGAATGGCCGTAATGCTATTATATCTGTGGTCAATGAACATAGGCCAAAATATTCTTACTGCTTGTAACCTACCTTTTAATGCTATTATTACTTGGTTATTTGCAAATAACGAAGGAGATGCTTCTACGACTGCTTGTAATGCTATTATGTGTCTCCTCAATGAACATAGGTCAATATATCTTAACTGCTTGTAACCTACCTACTAATGCTATTATTACTAGGTCATGTTGCAAATGAACGAAATGCTTCTACGACTGGTCGTAATGCTATTATGTGTGTGTTCAATAAACATAGGTCAAGATATCGTTACTACTTCTAACCTATCTACTAATGCTATTACTACTTGGTAATGTTGCAAATGAACGAATTAGATGCTTCTACAACTGTTTGTAATGCTATTATGTGTGTGCTCAATGAACATAGACCAAAATATCTTTACTGCTTGTAACCTACCTAGTAATGCTATCATTACTTGGTTATGTTGCAAATAACGAATGAGATGCTTCTACGACTGTTTGTAATGCTATTATGTGTGTGCTCAATGAACATAGACAAAGATATCATAACTGCTTGTAACCTACCTTCTAATGCTATTATTACTTGGTTATGTTACAAATAACGAATGAGATGCTTCTACGACTGTTTGTAATGCTATTATGTGTGATACGGGCCGTATTTGATAAATGTAATGACAAACCCACCTACTTTCTTTGGTATTTCTTAATCACGAATCCATGCTTGTAATATCTCTTAGTCTTAGGTAAGATAGTATGTCATCTTTAAACATTAAGGAAAGGGAATTAACATATAGTGCATGTTTTAATAGTCAGAAGATCATAACATAAAAACCCATCATGAATGAAGTGGTTTTGATGATTGTCCCATACACGCATCTTCGGTTTCATCGGGTTGCATTTCAAATACATAGAGTGGTGTGAGAATAATTTTCTGATAGTGCATAGTGTGATAATAATTTTCTGATAGTACATAGTGCAAGAATTGAGATATTATGTAAGAGAATGGATAGTTTGACGAGAGTAAATAGCGCATAATGATAGTACATACATAGTTCGTAGTGCATAATGACAGTGCGCAGTTCGATAGTGCATAATTCGATAGTGCGTAATGATAGTGTACAGTTCGATAATGCGTAATGACAGTGCGTAGTTTAATAGTGCATAGTTCGACAATGAATAGTTCGATAGTGTGTAATGACAGTGCGTAGTTCGATAGTGTATAGTTCGACAGTGTATAGTTCGACAGTGTATAGTTCGACAGTGTATAATTCAATAGTGCGTAATGATAGGCATAGTTCGATCGATAGTGCATAGTCCGACAGTGCATAGTCTGACATTGCATAGCTCGATAATGCATAGTACCAAAACGTTAGGGAAGATTTGATGTCCATTTTTTTAAGAGATATGGAGATTGACTAGAGATTAGATGGTTGAGAAAATGGTGAAAGGAAGAGGAGAAGAAGAAGGTTGAGAAAAAAGATATGATATGGTTAGAGAAAATGGTAGTGTTGAAAAAATGAAAAATAAAGTAATCATTGGACAAAAGAATATAGTGAGAGAAAATTCACACAAAAAGTACTATATACATGGAGATCATCATCCTTAAATCAAAATGTAATGGTCTACACCTAAAGTTCTCAAATAGTTCTCACATTTTAGGTTTTCAGTAGAAGCTGATCCTTTAAGTTTAAATCTAATTAAGCTCCTATTTTGGAGGTTGCGTAATATCAAAATAAATCAATAAAAAATTGACAAAAATACGAATAAATTTGAAAAATATAACATTTGGAAAATTATTCATTGGAAAAATATACCATTTGAAAAATATAACATTTGGAAAATTATTCATTGGAAAAATATAACATTTGGAAAATTATTCATTGAAAAAATATAACATTTGAAAAATAAATTAAAATAAATCAAATACCATTTGAAAAATACAACATATAGATAAGGGTGATAATGGGGCGAGTCGCCCTGTTCTGGAAAAACGGGGCGGGTCTCGGTGGTCCTGCCTCGGTATCTGTTTCCAGATAATTATTTTTTTTAATTCGAGCCCAGAAAGTATGGAAAATTAAAAAAATATTAAAATTAGAGAGAATTAATGGTGGTGTAGAACAGATGGTAAAACGTTTGTTAAGCATGTGAGAGGTCATGGGTTTGATCCTCCATGTTTTTAAAAAAGAATTTCTTTTAATTCGAGCCCAGTCTTATGGGCTCAAGGCCGTGCTCGTGAGCCCGAGCCTAGAAAATCTCTGACAAGTCGAGCCCAGATGATATCTTACCGAGCCGAGCCCGGCTCTATAAGAAAAAGTTTGACTCGGCTCGTTTGACACCCTAATGATGGGTTTCGGTGGTCCTGCCTCGGTATCTGTCCTCTCAGAATGGGACGTTGTTCTTCCCAACCCGATAAATGATGCGGATATGGCGTATTTGGTTTGGTCTTTTTGAAATTATAAAAAATAATAATTAAAAGAGTAAATCTAAAATCAACGTTTAAAAATATAATAATTTTATATCTAAATTCTAATATGTTATAATTTATTTAAAAAAATATATTTTTTAAATCGAGACAACTTGTTTGGGTTTCCAAGTTCCAACTGTTTGAAGACCCAACAGGTCGTAAATATGATTGGGGTAAAAAGGGCACGACATAACGGGTCGTCTGGTTCTCACTCAAAAATTAAATGATGGTAGTATGTATGACTTTTAAATAATAGAATAATAGTTGCCAAATTTGAATATAATAGATGCCAAATTTGAATCTTCTGAATATAATACATAAATGTCAGAATTTAACAAATGTTATTATAGTTGATTTAATCTATATTTTTCTGCGGTCACAGGCTCATGGCATTTCCTATTATAAATAGTTGATGAGATTAGAACGATATTATTCAATTCCAATTCAAATTCCACAATTGCAATGGAGTTCAAAGGTCCATCATTTCTATTTTTTTTCTCTTTGTTCTTACCTTTGATGATTTTGTTGATTCTTATCAAAAAGAAAAACAAAAAAAGATTGCCGCCAGGACCGACAAAGCTTCCCATCATTGGGAATCTCCATAACTTGTTTTTTGCAGGTGACGATCATCTTCCTCGTGTGTTTGGGGAGCTCGCAAAGAAGTATGGCACGTTTATGCATTTAAAATTTGGTCAAATCTCTCAAGTTGTCGTTTCTTCATCTGATATTGCAAAAGAGTTTCTTAAGACTCATGACATCAACTTTGCTTCTCGACAAGATATGTTCACGTCCAGACTTATCTTTTACAATAATCATGATATTCTTTTTGCACCTTATGGTGAATACTGGAGACAGATGAGAAAAATCGTCACTCTCGAAGTTCTCAGTGCGAAAAAGGTGAAGTCTTTTAACAGGTTAAGGAGAGACGAAGTGGGCAAAATGATCGATATTCTCACCAAAGCTGCAAGTAATAGCACGTCGGTCAATCTAAGTGAAATGTTTCTTATTCTCAACAACAACATCTCCACTCGTTCTATATTTGGTGACAAGCTTCGACATCAGAAAGAATTTCTGGATGCTACGAAGGAAGTAGCTGCTCTTGCTACTAGTTTCAGTTTTAGCAATTTCTTTCCTCTTTTGGAAAATTTCATCGCTTGGTTGACTGGTATGAGGCTTAGGGTAGAAAAGACGCACAATATAATGGACAACATACTAAATACAATCATTGAAGAACGTATTGGTATAATAAATAACAACAATTCGATGGAAGAAGACGAAGAAGATTTCCTAGATATTCTTCTCAAACTTCGGAAGAAAAATCAATTTGGTTTTGAATTTAGTATGATTGGTTTGAAAGGCTTGTTATTGGTAAAAAAACAATCTTTTCCTTTTAATATCGATCTAAATTAATTTTGGAACTATTATATATATTAATAAGAACTCTACGAATAATTGTTCAATTGCTATTTGCAGGACTTATTTGTCGGAGGAACGGAGACAACATCCACAACGCTAGAGTGGGTAATGTCTGAGTTGGTGAAAAATTCTACCACTTTGAAGAAAGTGACATCAGAGGTCAGACAAAAATTTTCGATAACTGATTCAAAAACAAATGACTATGATAATAATTTTAGCAAAGAGATGGGTTATATGCAAAATGTTATCAAAGAAAACTTTCGACTCCATCCACCAGGACCGCTTCTTATTCCTCATGAATGTAGAGAGAAATGTCAAATAAAAGGTTACGATATAGAAGAGAAGACAAGCGTCATAGTAAATGCTTGGGCGATTGGAAGAGATCCTAATAAATGGAAAGATCCAGAAATGTTCAAACCAGAGAGGTTTATTGAAAATTCAATCGATTTCAAAGGATCACATTTTGATTTAATTCCATTTGGTTCTGGGCGGAGAGTATGTCCTGGTATAGCATTTGGTCTTGCTAATGTGGAACTTTCGCTTGCTACCCTTTTATACCATTTCGATTGGAAAATACCAAATAATCTTCCTGGAAAAGATCTTGATATGGCTGAAGGTTTTAGAGGGACTCTTGGTAGAAAAAAGCCACTCATATTGGTACCTGTATTTCCTACTGCTTAATATAGTAAGTATTCTATAAGTTATTATATTGTATTATCGATCTCTATATTGTATTATCGATCTCTATATTGTATTATATATATCCAATCAGATATTACCAAAATACAAAATATATCAGCTGCGAATGCTTTCACATTTTCTGACAATGCGAAGGCATCGCAGCCTTCCAAAACCGGGGAAAGAATCCCCACCCTTCATGTTTCACCGGTTGCCAACCGGTGAAACTTTTTTCCACACCACGTGGGTTGCGTCATTTTGCAACCCACGTGTAGTTTTTATTTTATTTTTATTTTTTTTAATCGTTTTTTAATCCCCACCCTTCATGTGTTTATCCCCACCCTTCATGTCCTACGCTTTTGTTTTTTTACCATCTTTTCACCATTAAATGACCTTGACATCCATCATCCATCTAATCCCACCTTTATGTGTCCATCGTATTAGTGTTTATTTTTGTGTCGACCGTGCTAATACCTGAGTCATGTAATGCTTCATTTTTTATTGTTAATGCTAAAAAATTTAAAAAAAATCCACGCAACCTTCTATTCTTCTTGTTTTTGTCTTACCCTTTTGTTTTCTTTTTACCATCTTTTCACCATTAAATGACCTTGACATCCATCATCCATCTAATACCACCTTTATTTGTCCATCGTACTACTGTTGATTTTTGTGTCGACCGTGCTAATACCTGAGTCATGTAATGCTTCATTTTTTATTTGTAATGCTAAAATTTTAAAAAAAAATTCACAAAACCTTCTATTCTTCTTGTTTTTGTCTTACACTTTTGTTTTCTTCAATTCTTACCATCTTTTCACCATTAAATGCCCTTCACATCCATCAAACATCAAATACCACCTTTATGTCTCCCTCGTACTAGTGTTGATTTTTGTGTCGACCGTGCTAATACCTTAGTCATGTAATGCTTCCTTTTTTATCGTTAATGATAAAATTTTAAAAAAATGTCAAATCGTGTTAGGCTTCTATCTTTTTATCTTACATCTTCTTCCATTTTATTCTTTACTCATCTTCAACTTTCTTCCCATCTCAAGTTTTTCACAGAGCACTACATCTTCATCTCATTTTCTCCCCTCAATCTAAGAATCGGTTTTTGGTCTTCTTCTTTTTTTGTCATATCTATTCATAACATCCAGGTATGGCTCTAAATTCATTAAATGTTATCGATCAATCATCACCCTTACAACAACCTAATATTGAGCCCCAAAACACCATTCATTTCTTTCCTAATTCCTCCTTTATATATATCACACCACCCCCATATCGTCCACTCCATGCCCAACCATTGATTCCACCACACATCGTCCTAGACCTCAGTGTAATGTAAGTCTCGATTTTTACTCTATCCAAACAGAAAAACCATCTGATTGTAATCCTAATGAAACCCATGGTAATGTACAATGTTCAAGAATCAATGATTTCCCACTTATGCCTAATTCAAATTATGTTCCTCATCACAACCATGACATTCAAGTAGACAATCTGCGTACTCCTATTTCTTCTGAGAATAATGATTTAATTGGACAACCTAATGCTATTACTTCTTCCGTCAATGCTTCACCTAGTTTTTTTCGTTCCCAAACATCCCACTGATACCAATTCTTCTTCAGACAATGTTAAATTGAATTCATCCCCCACTTTTGGTCAATTATATTCCTCATATTCTGATGCTCTTGATCACTATTATGGTTATGCGTCGAAAATGAATTTCTCCGTTCGTTTGGGTTCTACGAACTATAAAACCAGTAAGGATGATGGTAAAAAAAAATTAGTTATGAGACAATTGTTGTGTTCAAAAGAAGGGATAGTTGACCTATTACATCCTCTTAAATTAGGCAAGCGACGTAAGAATGCAATTTTAAGGTGTAGTTGTTCTGCAAGCATTAAAATAAAGAAAGAAGGTATGTCTGAAGTATGGATTGTTAAACATATTGTTCTTGAGCATAATCATCCCCTCACCACACCATCAAAAGTACATTTCCTTCCTATAAATCGTTCGATATCCTCTCCTCCATATTACTTTTCCAATCTCTTGGTGAAGTCAATGTACCCGTTTCGCAGCAAACTGCTTATTTTTCATCTCAAGTTGGTGGAATCGAACATATGGGATGTACGCAATTGGATATATCGAATATGTGTCGTGACGATCGTGTCGATCTGAAGAATTATGACGTTGATTTACTGGTCGAGGAATTCGAACTGAAGAAGTCTGTACAACCGGATTTCTTTTATTCCATTGTCAAGGATTCTAGTGGTAGACTTAAACATGTGTTTTGGGCTGATTCCGTAATGATTCAACATTTTAAGTTATTCAAAGATGCAGTTACATTTGACACCACTTATAAGACGAATGTTTATTCTTTGATATTTGGAATGTTCTGAGGAGCCAATCATCGTAGGAAGATTGTCATTTTCGGAAGTGCATTCTTGAGGTAACACATCATTTTGTTAATGATTATTGTCGAACTATGAATGCTATTTTCTTATATCCTAATGTATGTATTTATATCCAAATGAATAACCACATGTTCTCTTCATATTAGTAACGAGAACGTCGATGTGTTCACCTGGTTGTTTAAAATCTTCGTTGAGTGCATGGGGATTGCTCCGAAATCTATAATTACTGATCAAGATCTTACTATGAAGGGTGTTATTGCAATTGTTTTTCCGTCAACATTTCACTGACTTTGCCGATGGCATATCACGAACAAGTTGTCTACTAAAGTGCCCACTGTTTGTCGCGATACCAATGCTTTAAATTTATTTTATCAAATTATTAAATATTCTGAAACTCCCGATGATTTTGAGAAAGCTTGGGCTTTATGGCTGACCAACAATCACCTTATGTCGAACGTTTGGTTGAAGAGTTTATATGATATTCGAAAGTCTTGGGTTCCATATTTGATGTGCGAGCATTTCTTCGCTGGTATGCATTTAACCCAAAGGAGCGAGGGTATGAATTCATTTCTCAAAACTAGGGTTACTGCCAAAAATTTACTTTTTCAATTTGTTCGTCGTTATGACAATATGATAAATTCAATCCGAGAGACTGAGAATCTAAACGATCATAAAGACACCTTTTGGCATCCAAAGTATATTAGATCTATGAAAATTGAGGTTGATGCCTTGAAATTTTTTACGACCGCTATGTTTCTTTTATTTCAAGAGGAAATGCAGAAAAGTTTTTTTTATCATATCACCGACGGACGCTTCGACTGAGGTATAATTACTTACATGCCCATTGTATTAACAATTTTATTTGTGTGTATTTTTTTTACTTATTGCTCATTTCTTATATTAGGGATTACTATTCCTCCCAGTTCTATCTTTAGAAAGGCAGAAGGTAGTTCATAAGTTGACCCTCAAGAAAGACTCAAACATACCAAGATGTAGTTGTCACTGATTTGAGTATAACGGTGTTCCATGTCGTCATATTATACATTTTTTGATTGTGAATGATGCTTCTAAATTACCTGAATTCTTTAAAATGCCTAGATGGAAGAAACATCAGAAGACCCCAACGCCTCAATCTCTACAAGCCAGATTCCAAAATCGATCCATTATCCTCTTATATTTTACTTTCGCAGACATTAATGACTTACGCTCGCCTAGGAGAACGACAACTTGACATTCTTATGGATTTTGGTAATCAAGCTTCGTACAGGCTGATTAAAATCACTGATGTCCCTAAGAAAACACGAACATCAATTAGTAGATGCAAGCCACCAAGAGCAACACCGATAAATATTGGCATACCAGCGAAAGCGAATACCAAAGGGAGTGGTAAGAGTGGCCGTCCCATAAAAATAGATTCAAAGAGAATGAAGAGTGCCAAAGAAATTTATCGTGACCTTAATTTACCAAAGTAGCTGCGTCAAAGAAGTCAACCAAGGAAGTAGATGCTGCTATGACTATTTGTAATGACATTTTGTTTCTTACGTAATCATCGAAACAATTTTTTTGTAATGCAATAGATGCTTTCACGAGTGATTGTAATGCAATTATGT
>LFYR01001470.1:353833-373146 GCA_001185155.1 Zostera marina | reverse complement strand
CTCAATGAACATAAGTCAGGGAATCCTAACTGCTTGCAACCTACCTACGAATGTTATTATTACTTGGTAATGTTGAAAACGAAAGGACGTGATGCTATTACCACTGTTCGTAATGCTATTATGTGGGTGGTCAATGAAACATAGGCCAACGTATCCTCACTGCTTGTCACCTACCTACTAATGCTATTATTACTTGGTAATGTTGAGAACGAAAGGCATGGATGCTACTACGACTGCTTATAATGCTATTTTGTGTGTGCTCACTGAACATAAGCCAAGGTATCGTCACTGCTTGCAACCTTCCTACTAATGCTATTAATACTCGGTCATGTTGCAAATCAACGGTCAGGATGCTACTACGAATGCTTGTAATGCTATTTTGTGTGTGCTCACTGAACATAGGCCAAGGTATCCTCACTGCTTGCAACTTTCCTACTAATGCTATTAATACTCAGTCATGTTGAGAACGAAAGGCCGGGATGCTCAATGAACATGGGCCAACGTATCCTCACTGCTTGTCACCTTCCTACTAATGCTATTATTACTTGATAATGTTTAGAACAAAAGTACTTGATGCTACTACCACTCTTCATAATGCTATTATGTGAGTGGTCAATGAAACATGGGCCAACGTATCCTCACTGCTTGTAACCTACTAAGTAATGCTATTAGTACTTGGTAATGTTGAAAACGAAAGAACGTCATGCTATTACCACTATTTGTAATGCTATTATGTCTGTGCCTAATGAAACATAGGTCAAGTTATCCTTAATGGTGTTAACCTACCTACTAATGCTATTACTACTTGGTAATTTTGCAAATGAATGCTTGTAATGCTATTATGTGTGTGGTCAATGAACATAAGCCAGGGAATCCTAACTGCTTGCAACCTACCTACGAATGTTATTATTACTTGGTAATGTTTTAAATGAATGGTCAGGATGCTACTCCCTTTTTTTGTACTGACATTATTTGTATGGTCTACATATTTCAACATGCTTATAATTAATGCTTCTTCAGTGTTTCATAATGCTATTAAATTAATTAGTTAATGATATAACATATACTAATACATGTACCATTTACTAATTCACCTGTAATAAACACAATACATAATACCCTAACAGACACAATCTAAGCTCTTTGCTTGTAATGTAAGTAGCATTTAACATCTAGAAGAGCAGCACGAAGAATATCATATACGATTTTGTCAGCCATTTGAACTACATCTTTTCTACTCTATAGCACGGTGTTCCCCATGACTATATAATTCATTGCCGTGAGAACATATACTCCGCTGTCTTGAGTCATCTTGAATGATGCTTGAGGAAAATCTTCCATCGGTGTTGTTAGCCAATGAGATTTGTGATGGTCGGAATACACGTTCATGATGTAGTGATTCAACCATTGGACCTGCATTGAAGAGTTGATTATTTTTTCAGATTACCCATGAAAGACTTATACCTACGAAGGTTCAAAACTCACGCAGTCTGCAAATTGTTTGTTTAATGGCTCCAATTTGTGAAACGGAGAGTAGTGGTAGAAAGTTTTCGTGCATATCGATAGATATATTAAATGCCATACTCCTTGTCTCTCAATGGGCACCAATACTTTTTCGATTTTTGTCCAGTCGTCATCATCCTCATCAAGGTTATTCTTCAAAGTTCGTCATTCTTTATCAGTTAATTGTCTATTGGGAGCCTTACCATGACATTTTTTCTGCACATTTTTTCATGATTTATGTTTTTCGTTCATAATATTTGAATTTCAAATGTATCGGAACACTTACCATTTGGATGGGCTGCAAGAATTTGACTACTCCAGGACGCATATAGTCACAAATAATCTTCTTCTTCATCACCTGTATAAACATTGAAACACACTGTATCATAGTACGTTGAAGTATGCAAACATTACCGGAATAGGTTAATTCTCTCAAAGTAATTCTTACCGGTCCCTTCACCGACATGTGGGCAGTAATAGATATCAAAGACGCTGAATCGCACAGCACGTTGTCTATGGTTAGCATCCCCTCTATTGCAACCCTCTCTTTTAGCTTCTTCAATTCGACATGCTCATCTTTTGCTAGTTTTCCTCGGGTCAATTTATTCTGGTCCACCTGATCCTTCAATATGAGGTCATGTTTTCTTCTTACTTGGCTCACCTATATTGTCAAATAGCATTTTATGTAAGTACATGTACATTAGTTCAATAATATGGATTTCCTTTCCTTACATGTCGATCCTTTAACCGTTTTACCATAGAGCTTGGTTTCTGTCTAACAGGCTGGACATGTTGTCTAGATGAAATTGGGACATTGTCTAGGTCGTCGACGCTGTCTATGATAGTAGTAACAATTTTTTTTATAGGTGTTTTCTCATTTTCCTTGGCCTCTCTCTCTCTGGCATTCCATTCCCTAGTCCTTTTCAAGATGTTGTCACCTTTATTAAGGTCCCTCATCTTCTCTAAAAATAATTTAGCTTTTTCAGCTTTATCCGCAAAAACACACGCTTCTTCCAGGAATGCAGGATTCTCTTGTGATGATAGATAAGTTGGTAATTTTACGAAATCGCGAAGATCTGTGGAAATATGTTATTAGAAAGTATTTGACCAAGTAGCAATATTTCCAAAATAATTCAAAATTTAACTTACCATTACTATATCGTATCCCAGCATTTTCTATTCATATTATAGCATTTAGTCGTTCACTAAGTACTTTACACTATGTCAAACAGACTCACATTTCATGAAAACTATTCAATAATTGATTATCATATCGAAAGATGCTGAAAAATACATTGGTTGATGTTTGTTTTGGGAAAACAACTTTAAATAAAATGTTGTTAATAAAGAAATATTTTTCATAAATAGAATAAAACATAATCATTTATCTACTTCCTCGGACCTTTTTTGCTCATTATTTTCATCTTCTTACCTTTTTCATAAGTCTTACTGATTGATTTGTTTGCCCCAGTTTTGCTTGGATTATCTACATGATAATGCCAGAAGAATCGATGAGTTTAGGCTTTGAAAATAAGTGTAATTAACAAAAAAAATTATTACCATACCTTCTACTGTAAAATCCACCTTCTTAGACGAACTTGCTTTCGGGTCACCAAGTTTTTGCACGTTGTCCTTGATTTTTAGTTCCCAAGCTTCATGTAGTTCTTCTTTTACCTTTATAAGTGTTGGGTAATCAGTACATCCTTTTCCTTTGCCCACATAGGATGGCATTGACTTCGTCTCCACATTGACCTCATAGGTTACATGGCCACCCTCACAAATAACCACGACCTCCTCAGATTTATCCTTAACTGCCTCAGTACTTACCTTAGCATCCTCAGGATGTACATTAATTGGCTCAGAAATTATCTTAAGAGGCTTAGATGGTACCTTCAATACCTCAAAATTTATCGGTACTCCCTCAGATGGAGTCTGTGATCCAAATAATCCTAGGCTGAAAGACAGTGGAGTGAAGTTTTCATTCATTGCAACATTCGAACCATTATTATCATCATTAGCCTTCACTCCACAATCATCTGCATTATAAATAATAGCATTAGGTTTGCCTGTACTCAATATCGTACTATTCATAATTATTCAAAAAATTAATAAAATTAAACAATTTCATTAATTACCAACAATTCCAGCTGCCACTAAATTTACATCTTTAATTACTTCATTTGATTTATCCGCATCTAAAGATCGTGATCCTGTAAATCAGATTTCAACTACTAATTAATATCATCAATAATCATCAATAATTATCATTATCTCTAGACGAAATAACACTTAATACATAATTATAAACCTGAGTTAACTATTTCAACAGCGTGAACGACCTCCTCGTCGACCTTCGCATCGTCCTTCTTATGTTCATCCTCGACTGTTACTTCCTCCTGCCTTACATTATTATAAATAATTGTATCATTTACTTGTTCTACATTATCATTAACATATTGTTTTGCCTCATTAGCCTCAACTATAGAAGCATCAACTGTCACAGTAGTAACATTCATAGTCTTTGTATCATCATCAACGCATTTCCTCTCAGCATCATCCAGAACTGTTTTTGAAGCATCCTTAGGATTCTCTCGACCTTCTTCAGGAGATTCTTCTGCATCTACCTCATTGTCTTTCACAGAATCATTAGTTGCATCTTCGTCATTACCACCATCTTCATTATGTATATCATCTTTATTATTTACATCATCAACATTATGTACAGAATCTGCATTTTGTATACCATTAGGACTAGCAGCATTTTGTACATCATCACTTGATTTAATCCCATCTGCTTTTTCATTGGCATCATCTTTTTCTTCTTTCCCATGATCTGAAGTCTTTTTCTCAGCAATTTTTTCTAGACCTGCACCAACAATTACAATTATTTTACTCTAAACAGAATACTCTTCTAATCGTCCATTTGAAATTCAGAAGAAAAAAATTTACCTTCGTTTTCAACTGATTTTTCAGTGTTGAATTGAACTTTCTTACTTTTTCTTGCTATTTTGAATTTTTCCACATATTTGTCCGCCGTTTTTAAAGTACTAGTACTGTCCGATTTACCGCTCGATAGTCTAGAACTTCGACGTACTGGAGATTGCAAATCTTTCTTTTTCTTGCTTGATTTCTTCTTCACCAATACCCTTGGTCGTTCTTTATCAATACTGCTAATAGCATCCCTCAATAATTTAGCAGTATTATTCTCATTGGTAGTATTTTTCTTTTTTTCTTTTGGTTCTTCTCTTCCAACACTGGTTTCTTCCACTGTGCAATCATTTTCTTCCTCTTCTTCTCTTCATTTGAATCGCTTGAATCATTTTTTTCCCTCGATTCTGAATTATCATCACCAGCATCCAAATTGTCATTTTCTTCTTTTGAGGACTCAGCGTCCATCTCATTCATTAGTGACATTCGTTTGTTCAAGGGAATGTCATTTGTGAAAACCTATACCAAAATTATTAGCATTACTTCATAACTAAGATACACTAACCGAATACTAGTTTACCTCACAGGACCTCAAGTCAGCCAATGTTGGCCTTAGTGGAATAACCTCACCGCCCCATTTCTTGAAGTAAGGTTCAAAATTGACGTAGACGTCGTCGGGTTTGTGTGTTTGTACAGCCATTCCTAATGAACATCAATTATTAAAACAAAAATATATAGTAATTCAGTATATTATGTAAAAGAATTACATACCATCAGCACAAGGATACATCCATCCAAATACTCTTTCGATCCACAATTTGTCACTCGCCGATGGAGGACACTATCACGACATGTTTCCATTTTAAGAAACAGAATATCCCTGATATAGGCTGCCCAGTTGTACTCCTCCAGGAAACCTAAATTATCAACATAATCCAATATTTTTTTTCCAATCCTATAGCTATTTTTGCATCCTAAAATTGTTATAAATAAATAAATTATCCACAATCTAACTACATCATCCTCATCTTCATCATCCATTTCCTTCTTCTTATCCAAAATCGAACAAATTGTACTCCCTACGACATCTCTCTTCAGATCCAGATCTAAAGATGGATATACCTATTGGCCCATTCACTAGAAGGTTTGGCCTTAGGCTTCATGTTGACAGGCAGTCCAGAACACGGAACCCCCAGTATATCACCAATTTCTTTGACAGACACCTCTATTCTTTTTCCTTTGATCTGGAAACAGTAGTTTCCCACATATGCCCCTACTAAATCATCCAAAAGTCTGGACTTTATCGGGAAATCGACCATCCCAAAGAATTGTCCAAAGCATGTTTCTTTCATTTTCAGCACTATCGATCTGGTGAATTTTATTTTACCCTTGCGGACAGCATCGACATATATAGGGATACCGGATCGATGTCTGATCAGGTTATTTACTGAGAGTAATAGATACTTCTTAATACTCACTATAATTGATAAAAAAAAATCATTTTACAAATACTTACTGATATGCAGATTATCCTCTGTCCTTTCCCTTTTAGCCTTAACCACCAGCGAAGCAGCATTACTAGTATCAGTCTTATCCTTGCACATACTTGAACCCACACTTGTGCTATCATATGATTTTGTATCTTTGTTCTTCTTCTTTTTCAGACCCTCAGATTCTGTCGCGCTTGCTGATATCATTGGAAAAAAAATTCAAATAATATTATCGCAATAAAATTGTCATAAATTATTATTTCTTAACTATTAAATTGCTTACATTTACGCTTCCGATTTGTAGAAGGCATCGTCGAGAAATCAGAATTGATATCCGACAGCAAACTAGACACAACTCTATCAATGTCCGCTAGTGTGAATTCAATGTCTAGGTCTCCTATAAAGAAAAAAATTAATTACTAATCATTTCATTCATAGTCAAAGCATGTTGTTACAGCATTTGACAATTGAATATCTTTCAAAAAAATAATTATTAAGAAAGAATTTTAAACCGTCGGCATCCCCAATTTCGTCTCTTCTGGGTTGTGTTAATTGAATTTGAGACGATCGGAGATCGCTAGAATCGGTGGATGTAGACATTTCTTTTTGTTTTTATATTTTAGTAAATCACTGAAAACTAAACAAATTTGATTGTCTAATACATGTAGGAAAAATCAAATGTACGAATTTAATAACTAATTGCTAAAAAAAAGGAAGACAATGTACGATACTCTGTTTAAACAAAATGAACGAAATGGGACACGGTAGTCGATATAGTGTTTCTACGAAAAACTGTAGACAGAGTACAGACATATATACAACAAGATTTCAAAAAATTTCAGTTAGTTTACAAGAATGAGTTAATAGTAAGACAAATATCAACATAAGTCGACAATCAACAACAATATCAATAATCACTACAACGAAAATACAGAAACTACCAAAAATTAACAAAATTATGAAAACTAACACTATCAAACGTACCTTGTAGCCAACACAAACTACCTTCTTCGTTAGTAATGTAGTGAACACCTCTGTCTTCGAAAATGACTAAAATACAACCCAAAAAATTACCAAAACAGAGAACGGCTTCAACGGTGTGTAACACTACTTTAAATTGCAAATTTATTTTTCAAAACTTACCGAACAGACGCGAGTATCGGACGGAATGGCAACTGCAATCGCCTCTAGGGTTTACCAGCACTGGTTCGTCGAGAGTGGGAAATGAGATGGTTTGGGTGGGAAATGAGATATTTCGGGTGTGAGTATAACTATTGGGTAATGCTTGGAAACTTGTGGATTTGACAGTTCTTTTGCAGAGTGCGTGAGGTGACACTCGTAAGGCTACCGTTGCAAATTTTCTCCTACTATACTCCTAACTTACTAGCATGTGACGGATTATTAGCAGGTAACAACATTTTTTGGGCCGGTCATACCGGTTTCCCTAGAATTACTAAATACGATGCTCCTTTTTAAGGACCATCGATTTTCATTTAATTATTTGGACGGCCTGGATCAGCAAGAGTTCGCATACGAACCCTTCGTAGCTGATACGGGCCGTATATAAATGAAGATCTCAAGGGATGTCAAATTTGTTGAAACCTTATTTTCATTCCTAGAGAAAAGAGAATCAACTAAAACTAATGTCCACAACAAATAAAATTAGTCTATATATAATGTTAATATAAAACAATAAAAATATTAAACAAACCGAATTGATTGTCGAACCACAAGAAAGGTTTGGGTTTATTTCATTTTCCTTGTCGAATTTAATTTAAACTTCGGATTCAGTTCGTTTAACAAATTGAATCAAATCAAACCCGAATCTTATCAAATGGAATCTGAATGGTTAGTCGAAAATAAAATCTTCTTCGTTTGAACCTTTCGAATGGTGAATCTTTTGAGGAGAAGCTTCTCTGGATCTATAGAGCAAAGAAGATGATAGATAAAGAACTGTAATACTACAAAAAAATGAAAGAGAGAAAATGAAACCGTCACAATATCTACAACTTCCCGATGGATATTGTTCCAACATTTGTAGAAACGTGAAAATGAAAAAGAGAATTTATCAGATTGAAGAGTCACGACTGTCATGTTATAATGCAACAATTATTTCTTATTGCATTACGAAGTACGACAAAACCTGTGGCGACTTCGGTTCTCGTTGAACTGTGTGAATATTTTTATCATATTTTTTCGAAGGTTGTCTATGTAAAACTTATGGAATGATGGGAGAAAAGAATTGTCATTAATTTATGTAATTTTGAAGAAAAAAAATTCCCCTAATTTTTTTTTACAATAATGGTTCATCTAGCAACGGAAGTCAAAATTGTTGAACTAGTTCAATATCGATGCATGTATCTGATAGAGAGGTACAATACATTGAAAAATTAATTAAGACTTTATAATTCACTGACTCTAAAACATTATATGCCTGATTACTATTTTCTTATGCAATAGTTATCTTCTGACTCTAAAAAATCATATCAGGGTTCGTAGTCCTACAAGGTTTTATTGCTGAAAGTTATCTCGTTGAAGAATCAATAAAATGTTATTCTCGTTTCTTACAAAATCTTGAGATAAAATTAAATCGATTAGATAGGTATATTGATGGATTTTTAAATTCACCGACCAACATAATGTTGACTACTTTACAACCAAAACAGGTTCACCAATGCATTTTGTTTAACCTCGATAATGTGGAAAAATATCAGAATAAACACTTAGAAGAATTGAAAATAAAGTTTCCAAAGCACACTCAGTTACATTTGGAAAATTTACGTTTCAAGTGCTTTAGAGAATGGTTTAAGAAATACATGTTAGAATCCGATTAATCCGAGATAGAATTAAATTTTATTTCTCGTAGACTAAGTTTTTTTGCTTCAACTTATAAAGATTACATTATGAATGGGTTGGAATTTCAGACATCAGAATTGACAAATCGTAGATCAGCACATATAATGAAAATTTTCTTTCGGCTACAACATCTACATACACTAAGTCTTTTAATGATGTTCTATTATTAACAGAAATCGAATACTATGGATTATTATAAAAGGTTTACGAAATCTGCTATTGGCATACAAAGAAATAAAGTCTGTTTGAATGTAAGTGGTATGATATCGGAAAATCAGGTACAAAACTCGATGATTTTGGTCTCGTTTCTGTAAACATATCAAGAGGAAAATTTAGAAAAGAACCATTTATTTTGTCGATTCAAATTCAATAATGTTTCTACATTCAAGATCTAATTGAATTTGACTAGAGTTGTATGCTTAAAATACCTCTTGAAAATATTTTCGATGTTGATAATGACGATTGTAATTAATTTTTAGAAATTTATATTTTAATTATAACGATTGTAAATATTTTTCATTTTCAGTAAAAATGAGTCAACTACTTGCAATCGTCAAACGACATGAACGACTCGAGCGACTTAACCAAAATTCAAAATAATTTTCTGAAAAACATATATTTTTATCGTTGTGTTTTTGCTTGTTTTTGTCGTGGAAGTCAACGGTCATTATATTAACGAACATTAAAAAACAAGGACAAGTAACCCTCAAGAAATGGAAACTGGTAAAATATTAATCTTAGGACACAAAGTAAGGGTTTTGAATGATTGTGGAGGCACACATTCATTCATAATATAATACAACTCCTCTTGTGAAGACTTCGAAAGTATGGTATGCATGATAATAAAATCTATAAATCACAATAGAAAAAATATTTGATTATTATGTCAGACTAACATCCCATGACAATAGAAAGTATAGAATTTTTTTTTTGTAAATTTAAATTTCTCAGATTATGTTTAGTACATTTTTTTATTTTCATCGGTGTTATTGCATCTTTTCTCGCACTTGCTATGGTGACATTGCATCGTTCACTAATTGACACAGATTCTGGGGGTTAGTATATTTCTTATAATTTAAATAGTATGTTGATGACGCAAGGTCGATGAGAAGGCCATTACAAGCGATCCTTGATTCTTTCTCTCTCCCTCTCTCTAGTAGCTAGTATAGACTTATTAAATTAACCTGGTGTTGATCCCAAGGTGAGAAGTATTAATACCAGGTATATCCTGCTAATGGAGCCGAGCTTGCCAGATATTGATCTGGGCTTAAGCCCAGGCCGTAGTCAGGTCGGGTCCCCGAAATCGACTTGTATCGTAGTTGGGTCGGGCTCAGGTTTGACCCGGGTCGGATCCTTGCTGGGCCTGGGTCATGGGTCAGATATTTTTGTACGACGTTGAGTGGCGTCATCAAAATCCAAAATATTTACTCTAAGTATATATATGTATATCCAGGGGCGTATCCAGGGGGGGCAAGGGAGGGCAATTGCCCCCCCTAAAATTTGGAAAAAAAGTGAGGACCTATATGTAATAAATTTTTTATAAGGGGTTAAGTGTAATTTTCACAATATATTAATATTTTTTAAGGGTTAATATATAAATTTCACAATATATTAATCTTCAAACCCTCTTCTCCCCCGTTTTCCCCTAAATCCATCTTCTCCACTTCGGGACTCTCTTCTCCGGACTCCGGGAATCTCTTCTCCACTTCTCCCTCCATTGCTACTTGTTGGATTCTCTGGTATTTATTTATTGAATTGTTGATCTTGTTTGTTGTTTCTACTATTCTCCATGTCTTGACTCTGGAACGTTGGACACAACTAGGTTTTCCAAATTTTCTCTACCTCCAAAGTCCAAATTAATTTTTTTTATGTTCATTTGGAATTAAAAATTAAAATAGTTTGATCACAAATCTATGAAACCCAATAACTCTGCTTACATTTTTTTTTCCTTTAATATTACGACACATTATCATATCTAATCATCCCTTTTTTACCCAGACTATATAATACCTACGAAAGCAAATCGATGTATAGCATGATATTGGTGAGATGAAAATCTTAACGATATTTATTCTTTTTTTTTGGTTCTTAGACATTTTATTCGATTTAATTTCATCGCAACTTTTTTGCAGATAATCATTTTGGTTCTACTGGTGCCCATATTGTTTGGATTTCTTCTATCTTATCGCTTATAAATCATTTTATTTTCTTTAGGTAGTTCTTCCTTTTTTGCCAACTTATGATATTTCTGGAAATTGAAACCTAAGAAGATTTGCTTTATTTAGAATTCGATCATTTGGATTCATGAATGTTATATTGATTATCCTTCATCAATAATGTGAACCAGTTCTAGACTTTTGGTGTACTAAATGTACATAATAATTACAGTGAATATGCTATTAATTATATGTGTCCTCGTCGTAGGACATTGAAGTAATGTAAAATGTATTTGAAATTTTTACTGTTAATTAAATGAATGTATTTATTTTTAATTTGAATATTAATTATGGAATGAATGTATTGATTTTTTATAAGTTTTTATAATCAATTATATGAATAGGTCATGCCAAAATTTGTATAGGTTTTTTAATTAGTACAAAAAAAAATTTTCGCCTTCGGCAAATATCTTGCCCCCCCTGCCGAGGAATCCTGGATACGCCACTGCCTGTTGTCACCCCTACATCCAAGGAAGTAACTGGGACCAGGTCTGATATAGATGTGCTCCGAACCCGGATGTCCTGGTCCTTTTTTGGGACCCCAAAAAATCCCTTTAAATGGTTTTGACCCAGATGTTTGCGTCCAAACATGGCTCCCTACCTAGGCGGGTAGTCATCCTCATCCCATCCCATTAAGAACCTGTTATGTTAACTATAATATAATTAAAAATTTAATATTAGATTAGATAATATAATTTATAAAGTCCAAAAAAAGTAAATAAGTCCAAAAGCCAAACCCAAACATCCATGATATATGTTTAATTGATTGCAGGTTAATTCTTCATCCATATTTCCAAATCTCGCAACTTGATTAGAACTACATAAGATTTTCCTAGTAGATGGAGATTTTTTAATTAAATCTTCTAATAATCTAGTTTCATTGTATTGAATAAATGAAGAAGAGTAAATGAACACAAGAAATGTTTGTCAAGTACCGTGGTTTTGCCACAGAGTCCGATTTGATATTTATAAATTAAAATCATAACGTTTAACATAATTACAATAATAAATCAAAATCGTAACGTTTAATATAATTACAATAATAAATAAAAATCGTAACGTTTAACATGATAACAACAATAAATCAGAATCGTAACGTTTACCATAATAACAACACACCCCCTCAATCTGGAGAGAATTCTTTGACAAGATTGTATTTTTGTTCCCAGAATGATTTCGGATTTAAAGTTTTGGTAAGAATACCTGCTACTTGTTCTTTACCAGGTATGTGCGAAACTAAGACCGAACCTTGCTCGAGTCTTTCTCTCACATAACTGAGATCCATAGCCACATGCTTAAGCTTCGTATGACATGCCGAATTAGTAGCTAATAATGTTGCACCTTTATTATGAGATCACAATTAACCTCATTGGTGACTTCATCTCTATTCCAAGTTCAATAAGGAGATTCTTCACCCATTCGAGCTCCTGAATTGTTGTGGTGATAGCACGATATTCAGATTCCGTGCTTGATCAAGCAACGGTACTTTGTTTACGTGAACTCCAAACTACTAAACTCCCGTCTACACAAATCAGATACCCAGTCTGACTCTTTCGATCATCGGTATCAGCATCCCAATCTACATCGCAAAAATCTGAAATGCTAAAATTATCAACCTTCTTTAGAGTAATTTCCCATCTTTGAGAGACGGAAAGATATCGAAGAACTCTCTTGAGTGCGATAAGATGTAGTGGTTTAGGAGATGACATATATTGTGATAGTTTATTCACCGTAAATTGAATATCTGGACGAGTCAAGGTCAGATATTGCAAAGACCCAATGATCCTCCGATATTCCTTTACGTCTTGAATAGGGGTCTCATCTGAGTATAGATCTTGATTGGTCACCATAGGCAATGTTGCTGGTTTGAGATTATCAAGATCACACCCCTTAAGCAAATTCACAAAGTACTGAGTTTGACAAAGATGAAGACCTTCTTGTAAAGAAATAAATTTAAGAGTACTAAAGAGTGATAGAATTCTCTAGGTATTGATATTAAATAATTGACAATAGCAGAATTGAACTTAATACCAAATGAATAGAGATACGAACAAATAGATTTTATTGTAATTGAATGAATTGAAGATTGAATTAAACCTTATTCATATCAGTGGCATTCGCAGTCATCTTAGATGATTTGTAGGTGTTGTAACAAGTATTTTTATAACTAACTGTATTGCAACTGTTAAAGACTAGTTCATTGTTAATTTCCTTTTCAATTGTAGTTTCAACTGAAAAAGATTTTTTGAGGAGAAATCGTGCATCGCTTTAGAAGTTTAATTTTAGGTTTTACCAAGCGTGGTTTGAGGAGAGCAGTCTGACGGAGTCAGCCAGGAGATGTCGATCTTCGATTTGGGGCATTCCGGAGTAGCAGCAACGATTGTCAGTGCATCGCTTCACGGTGCTTTGATACCATGAAGAGAAGTGTGAACGGAGCGAGGCGTGTACGGACGGAGTCACTGATCGGAAGTTTGGGAGTGAGTGGAGAGAGTTGACGCTTGGGAAAACCCTAGCTAGAAGGGTTTAGGATTTTGTATATTAAAGAAAGTTAACTAAACTATTACAGAGTTTTGATATATATACCTATGCTAATTAATGGGCCTTGAGTATGGGCCGATATAACTTAACTTATAGATAAAAACTTAACTTAAAAAAGATAAGAGATAAAATAAACTAATTTCATCCTGTTATACTTTAATAAGAAATGTAAAAGATTAAAAATGTAATATTCCTGGAATAGATTGAAATATAAAAAAAATGACTTCATTTGATTGACTGAAGAATGCGATAATGTTTGATTTCTAACCAAATATCCAACCAGAACATTTTTTTTGCACATACATCAAAGAAAGTTAAGTAGACAATTAGATACAATTTTTGAAGTTGAATTTATTATTCAGGCAGTGATTGACACATCTCGACGGTGTTTGTGGCCATTTGCATCATTTCATCATTTTCAGACTCGAAGGCATGCTCTCCATTAATCATAACTTTCTTTTCAAATTTGACAGAGAGCGAAATTCTTTTGCAAAATTTGATCTTTGCGATAACATGATTGAGAATTTCTACCAACATTCTACGTTTGAAATCCTTCATCTTCTTGATTACTTGGAGCTTCCAGATGATTGCATCGTATGCTCTTTCGTACATGACTGCTTTTGACGATTTAAAAATAATAGAAATCTTTTGTGACTTTTTAACAAGTTGTGCATGATCGAGGAGACATCCAATTGAAATGTAAACAACCTTATTCATATCAGTGGCATTCGCCGTCATCTTAGATGATTTGTAGGTGTTGTAACAAGTATTTTTATAACTAACTTTTTTGCAACTGTTAAAGACTAGTTCATTGTAAATTTCCTTTTCAAATGTAGTTTCAACTGAAAAAGATTTTTTGAGGAGAAATCGTGCATCGCTTTAGAAGTTTAATTTTAGGTTTTACCAAGCGTGGTTTGAGGAGAGCAGTCTGACGGAGTCAGCCAGGAGATGTCGATCTTCGATTTGGGGCTTTCCGGAGTAGCAGCAACGATTGTCAGTACATCGCTTCACGGTGCTTTGATACCATGAAGAGAAGTGTGAACGGAGCGAGGCGTGTACGGACGGAGTCACTGATCGGAAGTTTGGGAGTGAGTGGAGAGAGTTGACGCTTGGGAAAACCCTAGCTAGAAGGGTTTAGGATTTTGTATATTAAAGAAAGTTAACTAAACTATTACAGAGTTTTGATATATATACCTATGCTAATTAATGGGCCTTGAGTATGGGCCGATATAACTTAACTTATAGATAAAAACTTAACTTAAAAAAGATAAGAGATAAAATAAACTAATTTCATCCTGTTATACTTCAATAAGAAATGTAAAAGATTAAAAATGTAATATTCCTGGAATAGATTGAAATATAAAAAAAAATGACTTCATTTGATTGACTGAAGAATGCGATAATGTTTGATTTCTAACCAAATATCCAACCAGAACATTTTTTTTGCACATACATCAAAGAAAGTTAAGTAGACAATTAGATACAATTTTTGAAGTTGAATTTATTATTCAGGCAGTGATTGACACATCTCGACGGTGTTTGTGGCCATTTGCATCATTTCATCATTTTCAGACTCGAAGGCATGCTCTCCATTAATCATAACTTTCTTTTCAAATTTGACAGAGAGCGAAATTCTTTTGCAAAATTTGATCTTTGCGATAACATGATTGAGAATTTCTACCAACATTCTACGTTTGAAATCCTTCATCTTCTTGATTACTTGGAGCTTCCAGATGATTGCATCGTATGCTCTTTCGTACATGACTGCTTTTGACGATTTAAAAATAATAGAAATCTTTTGTGACTTTTTAACAAGTTGTGCATGATCGAGGAGACATCCAATTGAAATGTAAATAACCTTATTCATATCAGTGGCATTCGCCGTCATCTTAGATGATTTGTAGGTGTTGTAACAAGTATTTTTATAACTAACTCTTTTGCAACTGTTAAAGACTAGTTCATTGTTAATTTCCTTTTCAACTGTAGTTTCAACTGAAAAAGATTTTTTTGCATAAAAAGAAGTGGCATAAGTCATCTGGGTTGTGACAACCATGAGCGAGATCAGAAGGAAAACATTAATGATTGAAATTGTTTTGAAACAAACGTCCATCTTTGTAAATTGTATTCTCATTTGGTTGATTTTTTGTTTGCAGATGTAACAAAGGTATGTTCTTATAAAGAGTTTGGTAAAATTACAACCAAACACTTTTTATCCAGCTTTAGATATGTTCTTACTATTTTCGCAGTATATTTAGAAAAATATCAACACTCAATTAGGGGTGTCTAAATTCCCACTGCTATCTATTGCAACCTAGCTAGGTCATGTACTCATCCAGAACTAGGAATGGGCATGGGTCGAGTAATTAGGTATATTTATATTTAAAATCGTAAAATTAAATTTATATCCTATTTATAAACTGAAAAGTTAAATCTATATTCTAATAAAACCGTAAATATAAGAAGTAAAAACCAATCGACAATCGTCCAATGATTCAATCTTAAATAACCTAATCTCTAAATCCAAATACTCAAATAGCCACCGCCGACCATCTTGTTCCACTGCCGACCATTTTGCAGATAATTAATATTGAATCAAAAGAAAAATCAATCTCGGTTGTTTCAGACATAGAAACTATGAGTCTGATTGATCTTGATCATCATGACAATGATCTTTTTGCTAGTGGTGAAGAAGTTGAAGAAATTGATGATTAATTAATTCCGATAATTTTTGTTCATTAACTAAATTATTATCTATTTACATTTGGATTATTTAATTTTTAATTATTTAGACTATTTAAATTTAAATCAATATTTTAATTATATTAGTAAATAGTAAGTAGTAATATACTAACATTAGTATTTAGTAAATTACTGTTTAAAATAAAATAAATAATATTTTGACCGAGGATCCCCGTCTCCGTCAACCCTGGTCAAATGACCAGGTACGGGGACCGGGACGATTTTTGGGACCGGGGATTTCCCCGTCCCCGGTCAAAAATGACCGGGTACGGGGACAGGGAACGCAATCCCCGCCTCGTCCCCGCTCATCCCTAATATCGGGATCTAAAACCCTAGAAACTAAAAAATTAATATATACTTTATTAATGAAAAATTACAAAAATATACATAAGTTATTAAATATATAAAATAAAATTCAGAAAAGCTCACCTTAAATAAGCTCAAAAGTGCTCTTGTCTCTCAGCCGTCCGATCTGGTATTCTAAGTGCATGGAGACGTGTACCAACAAATGATTAAAAAACAATAAAATAAAATGACGGCTTATATTAACTAAACCAACATCCAACACTTCAGAAAGGGTGGGCGTTTTTGAGCTCACCCTATGCTGAGCTCATTGGAAAAAAGTTGTAAATATATAATATAAATCTATAATGTAAATTATATAATATAAGTTTATAATATAAATATAAAATAATAAAATGTAATAGAAATGTTAAATGAACCGAACCGTTCGTCGAACGTCAATCAAGGTTTGGGTTCGGTTCGTTTAAGTAAACGAATTTATTTTAAGGTTCGGGTTCAATTCGTTTAGCGAACCGAATAGTTCGTTAAATACCGAACTTATTTATCATTGTAAAGAATAAGAAAGAACAATCACAGACAGTAATTCAATCAAAAAATTGGGAAACAAACAAAATTAAGATTGAATAGATATATTGTATGTAAATTTATTCAAAAAAACAGTTTACAATTGATTGAGAAATTAAAATCAAATTAACTAGGTTTAATCACTACCCTAAACTACAGATTTGATTAGAGGAACATTATTACAAATTGAACTAATCTACTGAATTAACAAACTATACGATGAGACACTATCGTCAGATCGTTATGAATAATAAACTAAATTAAGAAAGGAGTTGATCTGACTAACATATAGGCTGGACAAAAAAATAGTAGATAGCTGGAAATTGAAATAAGAAGATCGCAAACAATTAGAAAATTGGAATGAATATTTGCTTCACCATTTGTTGATTGTAACTGTCCTCCCAAAATAAACCACGGTTTTCCTTATTTATAATCGCCTAGCTCTATAACTTGCTTACACGTCATTGTTTAGGTGTCGACTTTCCCATTGCTCTTCCAGACACGTGTCCCGTTTTGGGTTTGTTTGATGGCGATATGTGATTGGCCGGAGTTGGTATAAGATCCGGCTAATCAGGTATCAACAGTTACTCCCTCTGACAGAAGAAAAAATAGAGAAGATCTCTGATAGGTTGAAGATGAGTCGCGAGCTGCTGGAAGAATATGGTCTCGAGCTTGTGTATTACCAAAGCGTGATTGCTGGGGTTTTAGTTCGGTTGACTGATAAAGGGGCCAATAGCCGTCTCACCGCGCTACTAGATCGCATGAGTCATTTGCTCCTGGATGTGAAGAGGAGGCTAACGCTGTTGCAGAAGACTCAGGTGTCCGAGCCCGAACCCTGTGCTTGCCATAACCGGGTGTATAGACATTATACACCCTACACCCTTCCTCTCGTTTCCCTCGTCGGAAACCTACTGCATAAGTTGTTAGTAGCTGATTTCCAAGGCGCCTGCTGTTATTTTCCTTGCTTCGTGTTCTTGTGATGAACTTGTATTTCTTAAATGCAATGTACTTTTGTGCAAATATATAAATAAAATGGGCTTGAGATTGTGTTAAACTTCTCCTTTTTATAGAAGTTGGTTTGCTTCCATTTTGTGTCATCTGGATCTAGGGTTTATTCTCTGAGAGTATGCCAAAAATATCTTCGAGGGTGTATAAATCTACTCGCTCTTGTCGAGCCACTGCACGTTCAAAATCTTCAAGTGCTTCTGAAGTAGATCCTGGTTCGTTGTTGCCGATAGTTTGTTTGTTTGTTTGTTTTTTATTTTCACAATGTATTTCGCCGTCGAAAAATTTCTTCCAAAATTTGTCTTTTTGTTATTATGTTTGTTTTACGGTGTCTCACTTTCTGCTGCCATCGCTTCTTGTTTCCGGATTTATTTTTGACAACCCAATATCGAACTCCCGACCTTCGATATTCCGATCGCTTCTTTAATGGCACTGTTGAACGGAATGCCAGGTCTGTTCATTCTTTTTGCTATATAAGGGTTGTTTCATTGTTTAATGCTGAAATTAAACTCTCCACAGTTCCTCTTCTAGGGCGCCGATACTGGAACGAAACAGGAAGAATCAGATGGATTCTGGTTGGGAATGTTCCCCCTTTTTGTCGACTGTTTTGGATTTTTACTTTTTCTATTTTTGTTACTCTTCTGGTGTTTTTTTTTTTGCAGACCTTACGCTCCTGGAATATTTTGATACTATGCTTCACCAACCCTTGAACGGATCTCCCCCACCGAACTATTTTACGTCTCTGATGAACACGCTCCTGGGGTCCTTGGATGCTAGCTGCTACCAGATTCTTGCCGCTCCAGTATGATTTTATTTTTGATGGGTTAAAACCCTTTCGTGCTCGTCTTCTTTATTTATCTTCCCTTAATATTTGTGTGTGCGTTTACAGTCTGAGCAGTTTGAAAAGTGTTGGTGTGTAGGCTCGTCGGTGCAAGCTCACAACCTCAACTCCCTCAAGTGTTCACTCTCTAGAATTGTCGACCCCCTCCCCTGTTGGACCAGGGGAGGTATTTATAGCTTCCCATCGTCGACCTCGGGCCTCGCGGGCTCGTGTGTTGGGCCCGCCCACTCGCCTGGGCCGTCGACAGGCCCTGTTCGGTCAATGGGCCGCGGTCCATGGTAGTAATACCCCCTTCCTCGACGGGCCCTGGCCCGGGGGCCGCCCGTCCCC
>LFYR01001470.1:334974-350818 GCA_001185155.1 Zostera marina | reverse complement strand
TTTTTTGTTTTTATATTCATTCGTAACTCTTGAATGCATCCAATCGCCTTCTGTTCTTCTTCTTCCAACCTTCTCTCCTTCCGCGTGCGTTTACTCTCCGCCCCCGTCCTTTCTGGGTGGCGTTGCCGCTCGTTTAGGTGCCCCGCGTGGCTTGCTGGCTGGAGACGTCCCAGCCGGTCCTTTCCCCGCTCTGAGCGTCTTTTTTACTTCAATTGTTTTCTTTCCTCGAGGAAGCGGCCTGGGCCCTTCGGACGTTCCCATGTAGCCTTTCGGCCCTGGGGACCTTCCGTTAGCCTTTTCGGCGGGCTTCCCCGCTTTTTTCTTGCTTCGCAACATATCGCTTTCGCGTTCTTACTTATTGCGTTTTTTTTTTAGGGGAGCGGTCTGGGCCGTTCGGATTGTCTCATGCGGTCGTCCGACCCTGAGAGCTTTCCGTTAGCCTTTTCGGCGGGCTCCCCCGATTTTTTACTTCTCATTTTTTCTTTCAATGGGTGCACTCCGGGTGCGTTTTACTGGGCATCACGTGCCGTGGTCGGGGAGGCGCCCGACATTACATGGGATGGGGAAAATGAAAAACAAGGGGAAAAAAAACTATCTCGCCGGCCTCGTAAACGCTGTTTCACCGCCTGTACTTTTCCAGGTTGTCGGCGTGCCACGTTCTTTCAATTTCTTGCCCGTCCTCATACCCTAGGCGGAAGATGATTGGGTGAATCTTGTCCATGATGACGTACGGGCTCTCCCACCTTGCTGACAATTTCCCCTTTGTCTGGTCGACTCCTGTTACCTTAGCGTTTCTCAACACCAGGTCCCTTGGCGCCAGGTTCTTGTCGGTCACTCTTTTGTTGTGGTACCTCGCCACCCTTCGTTTGTAGGTGAGGTCCCTGATAGACGTCTCCTCTCTTCGGCCCTCTAGGTGCTCCCTTTCTAGGAACATCGCTTGATCGTTCGTCCCCAGCTGGTACTGCTCGATGCGTACGTGAAACTCCGTTTTAATAGCACTGTTACAACTCCGTTTCCTATCCCAGCAATAAGTGAAACACTGCCGGTACCCTTATTCTTTAGTTCTCCGGAGACCGTTGCTCGCTGGAACGCTGCGTCTCAGTTTATTAACGAGTTTGGGCCTCATAACCGTGAATGAAAGATATTGCAAGGTATGCCATGTACGTCTCTACTGGAAGGTGCCATCATCTCGTCGATGAACTTGAAGGCTCTTTCTTCTTCTCTTTTTTTTTTGCTACTGTTTTTTTTTCTTCTTCACCTCTTTTTCAAATTCTTTGGAAATGTGACGTGTGTTTTGTTGTTGTTTTTTGTGGTTTTTTTTTGTTTAGACTGTCCTGCCTTTGAAGGTTACTTTAGCACAGATGAGTTTCATGGTATCTGAATGTGCCAGTTATCGCGTGGAGAATGCCTGACTTGCTGCGAAGTGTAAATCTCTGGACTTGAAACTTGAAGCTGCTGTGAAATACTGTGACGAGTTGTCACTTAAACTGAAGGAACGGATTGATGCTGAAGATTAAGTTTTCTCCTGGATGTTTTTTGTTCATATTCTGGTTATTGTTTATCTTTTGAAGTTATTCTCTGTTATTTGTATTTTGGAGAAGTTTAGTTGTGGCTATGAAAAGGTGTATTTTGTCGTGGGCTTGCTGACGTATGTAATGCTTTTATATTCTAAAAATTCTTGTAGTTATGTTATGTTTTTAATCAAAATGTTTTGTTGAATTCCTTTGGTTGCTTATCTGAAAAATTTTAACTTCTTCTCATCGTTTTTAGTATTGAACAAAACTTTTTTATTTAAAGCCAAAACTTCTTTTTGTATTTTTTGCTTTTAATGCCAAAACTTGTTTTGGTCTTTTTGTGCTTGGTGTCAAAACTTGTTTTGGTCTTGCCAAAACTTGTTTTGGTCTTGCCAAAACTTGTTTTGGTCTTGCCAAAACTTGTTTTGGTCTTAATGGGAAATTCGTATTATATATATATATATATATTTAATGACTGATATGATGAGTTTGTGTTTTTGAAGAAAGTGGTTTTATTCCTTATGATAATATTCACATATTTTTACAGTATTTACAAAAAACTTCGTTGTTGATCATGGGTAGAACTTTTTTAGATTATTTGCGTGCCAAACTCTGGGCACTTCTTGTCCGTTTTCTTTCATCAGCTTGAATGTTCCTTTTTTCCATTCTTCTTTCATTATGTAAGGACCTTCCCAATTTTGAGATAGCTTCCCTTTATTTTGTTCTGTGAGGGTTAAACGTGCATTTCTTAAAACCAAATCTCCTGGTGATAAATTGGCGCTTCTTAGTCTTTTGTTATGCATCCTTACAATTTTTCTTTTGTAAACTGCTTCTTTAACCTCTGCTTGTTCCCTGATATTGTCGATGAGGTCTACATTTTCTGTTAATTTTTCTTCGTTGATTTCTTCATTGTAATCAATTATCCTTGCGGATGGCCAGACTAATTCACATGGGGCGACTGCTTCTAGATCGAAGGCTAGACTAAAAGGGGTGTATCCATTTGCGGTTTTTATAGTTGTCCTATATGCCCAAAGTACCTCGGGTATCAAGTCTGCCTATTCCTTAGGTTTGTCGTTGACTTTTCTTTGCAAGATTCTTATTAAGCTTTTATTTGTTGCTTCGACCTGACCGTTGGTTTGAGGATGGTAAACTGAAGTGAAACTTAACTTAATTTCGTTGTCTTTGCAGAACTTTTTTAATCCTCCACTTGCAAATTGTGTACCATTATCAGTGATAATTTGTAGTGATACTCCAAATTTGCATATTATATTTCTGAATATGAATTTTATTGCGCTTTCCTGTGTAATTGATTTTACTTGTTCTGCTTCTTCCCATTTTGTTAAATAATCTATGGCAACGAAAAGGAATTTTTTGCCGTAAGATGCTACTGGGAAGGGTCCTACAATGTCTATTCCCCACCTGGCAAAAGGTACTGGGGTTGTAATGCTAGTTAGTTCAGTGCATGAGATTTTTGGGATGTTGGCGTGCAGCTGACATTCTTTGCAATTTTTGGCTATTTCGTTAGTATCCCATTCCATTTGTGGCCAAAAATATTCCTGTCTTTGAACTTGTAGACGCAGATTTTTTCCACCTTGATGGGCTCCATTTGCTCCGTTGTGGATGCTTAGTGATATTTCGTTGCCCTCCTCGCGTGAAACGCATATTTTGAAAGGTTGATCTTTTGATTTTTCATCTTTCCTGAATAATTCATTATCGATAATTGTGAATCGTGCTGACTGGTTTTTTACCTTTCTTCTTTCCATCTCGTTGCCTGACAATGTTTTTCCATTCAGGAAATTGAAGATGGGTGTTCTCCAGTCATTTTCATTGTCCGAGATTGAGTAGATCTTGAAAGATGGTGTTGATATGTTTTCCAGTTGTATCCATCTTTTTTCTATTGATTGGCCAGAAGATGCTCGTCTTGCTAGTGCATCGGCTTCTTTGTTTAAATTTCTGTTAATTAAATTAACATTTATTTCTGGAAGATTTTGTAGTAAGGCTTCCGTTTTTTCTTTGTAAATTTTTAGCGTAGGCTCTTTTACTTCGAACTCGTTTCTTATTTGACCATGAACGAGTTGTGAATCGTTGAAAATTTCTAATTTCTTAATTTTCAGATGTTCAGCTATTTTTAATCCTGCTATAAGGGCTTCATATTCTGCAATATTATTGGTGGTTTGAAATAAAAAACTAAAGGCGTATTCGAGTTTGATGTTGGAAGGATCTATTAGGATTACTCCGGCTCCGCATTTGTCTTTGCCTGATGAGCCGTCTGTGAAGAGCTTCCATGCTTCGTTTTTTCCTTCTTGATTGCTAGGTGTTAGTTCCACTAGAAAATCTGCGAGAATTTGTCCTTTTAAGGCTTTAGTTGGAATGAAGGTTATGTCGAACTCAGTTAGTTCGAGGGCCCACTTGTTTATTCTTCCGGAAATGTCTGGTTTATGGAGTGTTTGCAGTAGGGGGTATTTAGTTGGAATTTTTATTGGATGTGCCTGGAAATAAGGTTTGAGTTTTTAGGCTGACATAATGATTGCAAATGCTAATTTTTCTAGTGGCGGGTAGTTATTTTCTACGCCCTGAAGTACTTTGGAAAAATAGAAAATTGGTTTCTGAGTTTAATCCCTTTCTATTATGAGGACTGAATTAATTGCTGAATCTGAGACAGCTACATATAGGAACAAGGTTTCACCTCTTTCAGGTGATTGTAATGTGGGTAATTCCATTAATTCTTTCTTTATATTTTTTAGAGCTTCATCACATTCGGAATTCCACTCAATTCTTCCCTTACCCGTTTTATGCAATTTGAAGAAATTTTTGCATTTATCTGCTGATCGAGGAATGAATCTATGTAGTGCAGCTATCTTCCCGTTTAGAGATTGTAGGTCTTTAAGGTTTTTGGGAATTTCTAAATTTTCGATGGTTTGGACTTTCTCGGGATTAGGTCTAATTCCACTTGGGGTGATGATATATCCTAAGAATTTTCCTTCGCTAACTCCAAAAATGCATTTGCTTGGTTTTAGTTTTATTCCAGATTCTCTTAAGTTGTCAAAGGTTTCCTTTAAGTCTTGAACATTATTTTCTTTGACTTTTGATTTTACAAGAATGTCATCGACATAAACTTCGATGTTCTTATTGATTTGACTTTTGAAAATTTTGTCCCTCAGTCTTTAGAAAGTTGCTCCAACATTTTTGAAGCTAAATGGCATTTTGGTATAACAATATGTTCCTATTTCCGAGATGAAAGACGTTTTTTCTTCATCGTTTTTATTCATGGGTATCTGGTTATACCCGGAATATGCATCCATGAAACTAAGTAATTCGTATCCTATACTTCTGTCTATTAACTGATCAATCATGGGTAATGGGTAGTTGTCTTTTGGACAGAACTTGTTTAGTATTATGAAGTCAATACACATTCTCCATGTTCCCACAGACTTTTTGACTATAACAATATTCGATTGCCGTCTAGGGTATTTTATTTCTCTTATGAAGCCATTTTGGTGAAGGTTTCGGATTTTAGCTAAAGCCGCCTCTCTTTTTTCTGAGGTTAAAGATCTTAACTTTTGTTTTATTGGTTTAATTTTCGGGTTTATCTCGATTTTATGCTCAATAATTTTTCTACTTACTCCCTTGAGATCTGAGTTTTTCCATGCAAAAATGTCCAGATTGTTGTTTAGTATTTCAATGATTTTTCTTTTTTCTTCCTCATTTAGCCCAGTACCCATTTTAAGTTTCTTGTTTGTGGATAGTTTTATTGTTGTGGTCTTTTCGGATGGGACAGGCTTTTTTGTTTCTTTTAGGTACTTGGGTGTTATATTCTGTAATATTTCAAGAGTTCATCTTTTCCTAGCTAAGACTGCGTTGTTTTGGCATTGTATTGCTGATATATTACAAGTTTTTGCTAGTGATTGGGAACCTCTAATGCAGCATATTCCCTTGTTTGTTTGGAATTTCATGCATTGGTGAAAAGATGAGGTCACGATTCCAAATTCATGTAGGCTTGTCCGACCTAAAATAACATTATATGTTGAAGTGAATCTAACCACAATGAATGTAATTCTTTTGGTTGTAGAAAATTTTCCTTCTCCCAGGGTTACAGAAAGAAAATATTTCCTACTACCGGGATTCTAACTTGGCCGAAACCTTTGACAGGGCAGTGGCATGTTGTGAGGTTTTCTTCTTTTAAATTCATATTTCTGAATGTATCCCAGTACAGAATGTCAATAGAGGCTCCGGTGTCTACCAAGATTCTGTGAACAGTGAAGTCATTTAATATTGCTGAAATTACTAATGGGTCCTGGTGTGGAGTTTCTACTCCTTCGAGATCTTTGGATGAGAAACTAATTGATTCTTGTTCAGATTTGTTTTTTTTGACTGGGTAATTGATTGTTAAAATATCCAAAGATCTTTTCATATGAGTGGCTGTTGTGATTACTGATGAAGCACGAAATCCGCTACCAGTAGGCTCGTGGGGTTGCGAGGAGGACCAGAGGCTTTGGAGTCCACGACGCACGCTCTACGTCAAATAACAGCAGAAGTGGAGGGGAATCGGCGACTCACGTGGGAGTCGGCGACTCGGGCTCCTTGGTTGCTCTAGTGTGGAGTGTAGTCAAGTGGGAATGACCTGGGAGTGGAGGACCCCCAAGGACCCCTTTTATAGGGTCCTGGGGGCGTTTCCCCATTCATTAGCGTGGGGCCCACTCCATTATGGTGCCCAATTAAGGGTGCCATAATGACGTGGGCCCTCCCAAGTAACGGCTGGGAATCGGCGATCCAGGTATGGGAGTCGCCGACTCCTTTGTGGTCAGGTCCTTGGTCTACCAGACCAGAGTGCCCTGTATGGAGTCAGCGATTCACCCCTGCAATCGGCGACTTGGTAGTCCCAGTCGGCGATTCCCAGGTGTTGCCTTGAGTACTTGACGTAGACACTTGCTCCGCACCGTGGATGTCTTCCGGGGGTCCGGTGTAAAGCGACGGAACCCTAGTCCTTGTTGAAGGGCGTTGCTGGAAGTGACTGACGTAATCAGGCATGTCTCACCAGTACTCCCCCCTGAAGAGAGTACAAGAAACATGCGTGTATCGCTAGTATCCCCCCCCCAAGCAAGGTGATCCGCATCAAGGCCAAAGCGACAAGATGGGATCGAATTATTGCGGCCACAACGACACAATGACTCCGTTATCCATGCACTATCAAATGGATTGATTCACTATCAGAATCTAGTTTCAGGCCAACGGAACTACGTGTTTATAGTCCAACTCTGATCAAGAGCGACTTTTGCTGTGTCATCATCAAGGCCAAAGCGACAAGATGAGAGGGAATTATTAAGGCCAAAGCGACAAAATAATTCTCGTCCATTAAGGCCAAAGCGGCAAAATGGACTGACTCACTATCAGAGCTTGATTCTGGCCGAAGCGACAGAATGCGTGGATTCACTATCAGAATCTGATTCTGGCCGAAGCGACAGAATGCATGGATTCACTATCAGAATCTAGTTCACTATCATAACTGATGTTTATAGTCCACCCTGATCAAGAGTGACTTTATGTCCGCAACGACGGTTACCCCACCGAGGCCAAAGCGACAAGGTGGGTCGAGATCATTAAGGCCAAAGCGACAAAATGATCTCCAAGTCTATCAAGGCCAAAGTAACAAGATAGACGAATTATTGAGGCCAAAGCGATAAAATAATTCTTGGTCCATTAAGGCCAAAGCGACAAAATGGAATTCGACGACTTCTGGCCGAAGCGACAGAAGTGTCGGGGAGAGCTTGTGATACTCCCCCCTTGAGGTCATTAAGGCCAAAGCGACAAAATGACCTCTGGTCTGTCAAGGCCAAAGCGATAAGACAAACCGACTCACTATCAGAGTCTGATTCTGGCCGAAGTGACAAAATCTGTTGATTCACTATTAGAATCTGATTCCGGTCAAGGCTACATATTCACTATCAGAATCTGATCCTGGCCAAGATGGCGGAATCTTACCTGCAAAAAAGGAAACATCCTGCAAAACTACTAGATCAGTCCAAAACGCATATTTTTATTTACTTATTGAACTTACCGTGTGATTTTACCTTTCGTGATGCCCTTCCTTTGCTCAATAAAACCTTAGTAAATCTGGCCGAAGCGACAGATCTTACCGTGCTCAATTTTTGACGACTTTTGACCGAAGCGACAGAAGTGTCGGGAGAGTTTGTGATACTCCCCTCGAAATTTGACGACTTTTGGCAGAAGCGACAGAAGTGTCAGGAGAGTTTGTGATACTCCCCCCAAAATTTGACGATTTCTGGCCGGAGCGACAAAAGTGTCAGGAGAGTTTGTGATACTCCCCCCGGGAGAGGTTGTGATATACTCCTCCTCGAAATTTGACGACTTCTGGCCGAAGCGACTGAAGTGTCGGGAGAGCTTGTGATACTCCCCCTCGAAAATCGTGCCATTGTAACACATAACTTTTGGAATGAGTAGCTTTCCGAAATATTTGATTTTGATTGTCAGTGGGCTATCTTTTGTTTTTTCTTTACTAATCTTTCATATAAATTACCTTTTAAATTGTAACTAAGGCCCGAAACTTGATTCACAAGTCGTAATTTAGCCACTTTGGACGTAAATTAGACTCTGCTAACCCTATTGCTAGCCACTCTGGGCGTAGACTTGGTCGTACGAATCGTATCTCAGCCTATGGTTAAATTTGCGGATAATTTATACCTCCAAATTATCGTAGAGTTGTAAAAGATAGCGTGAATGACAAATCCGAAGGATTCAAATATTTCAAATTCGAGGGTTACGTTTGTAATTTCTAATTACAATTTAAGTTTGAACCCTAATGCAGGAGAGAGCTTGTGATACTCCCCCCTAAAATGTGACAACTTCTGGCCGAAGCGACAGAAGTGTCGGAGAGAGCTTGTGATACTCCCTCCTGAAATGTGACGACTTCTGGCCGAAGCGACAAAAGTGTCAGAGAGAGCTTCTGATACTCCCACTTGAAATATTTTGATATTTTTGTAATGTTTTTGGAACTCAATTTAATCAATTATTTTGCTTTCTTAATTAGTTGTTTACTTAATTTATTTTTTGAATTGTAACTAAGACCCGAAACTAGATTCACAAGTTGTAATTTAGCCACTCTGGAAGTAAATTAGACTCTGCTAACCCTATTGCTAGCCACTCTGGGCGTAGACTTGGTTATACGAATCGTAGCTCAGTCTACGGCTAAACTCACAAAATAAATTAAACTTCACAACTAATTAAGACTCGCAAAGCTAATTGACGTAATAAGTTGTAGATACAAAAATTATCGGAAATATGACTTAAAACTTTTTGAGAACCTAAGACTCTAGATTTCATTTCGTAATGTGTAGTTGAACTCTGGCCGAAGCGACAGAGTAACTTTTTGCCCTCAACAAGGCCATAGCGACAAGATGGGGTTGAATCGTTAAGGCCATAGCGACAAAACGATTTTTAATCTATTAAGGCCATAGCGACAGAATAGATTTTCATATGTGTTGTGGGTACCTAGAACCTCTTGGGGTTAGGCTCATTTGTACTTATCAACTATCAAAGACTCTATACTTATACCCTAATGTAGTTGAACTCTGGCCGAAGCGACAAAGTAACTTTTGGACCCGCATCAAGGCCAAAGCGACAAGATGGGTTGAGATCATTAAGGTCAAAGTGACAAAATGATCTATAAGTCTATCAATGCCAAAGCGACAAGATAGAAGAATTATTGAAGCCAAAGCGACAAAATAATTCTTGGTCCATCAAGGACAAAGCGACAAAATGGACCTAGATCTATTAAGGCGAAAGCGACAAAATAGATTTCTAATGTAGGGTACTAGTTAGAGTCGTAGGTAGGTGATTTCGAAACAGTGTCACAAAAATAAAATCTAACTATTCTATTTTGTAACTTTAATAGCATAGAGACTAAGAGACTACAATTCTAGATTTGAACCCTGGTGTTTTAGCCAAGCTCCGACCATAGCGACAGAGTGACTCTCGATCCTCATCAAGGCCATAGCGACAAGATGAGATAGGATCATTAAGGCCAAAGCGACAAAATGATCCTTGAGTGAAAATGAGGGTATCGTTGATTGTAGTCGTAAATTTAGAATCTCGGGGCTAGATTCGTAGATGAGAGTCCGATTAGATTCTTAAGTCACACTTTGGACTCATAAATCGTAAACTAGACTTGTGATCGTAATTTAGCCACTCTGGGCGTAAATTGGATTTTGTAACCATCACTTAGACTCGTGGGTTGTAAGCTAGGTCTGAGCAATGGGTATCATCCAGCCAAAGCGATGGATGATATATGAGGTTGAAGAGACGGACGTCATCCAGTCGAAGCGATGGATGATTGATCTGTCTGAAGCGATGGGTGATTATTCTAAATATGATGTTGCATACATATCTCTATGGATTAAAGAGAGATTTATTTAGAATAATATCGCTATTGAGAATACATAAGAATAGTATGAGCGACAAACAAAAGAATCAACATGTTTTGGTCGCTGGTTGCCACTGACAGAAGCATAGCCTGCATGGTTACTCTAGCCAATCCTATCTTCTAACAGATATATGATAATTCCTCATTACTAGCGTGATGCACTTGATTCCAAGTGTGAACTGTGGCTATGGTTTCTATCACTGTCATAGGATTAAGAGCGTGGGCTATGGTCATAACTGTTACTGGGCAGAGTGTGAGCTATGGCTTTCGTGGCCATAACTGTTACCAGACTGAGAGTATTAGTTATGACTTTGGTGGTCATAACTGTTGATGAGAAGCTCCTCTCTGCATCGAGGAGGACTAGTCGAGGTTTCAGACTGGAAACTTGTATCCTCGTATGTATCTTCTTTAGCATAGCGAGGTTTTTTCCGGCTGCGCGGCTCGACTCCGTCCAGCTTATTATTGTTCTCCTCTTCTATCTCAATGAACGATTGAGCTCGTTGGAAGAGGTCAGGCAGGGTCTCCACTTTATGGAGCGTAAGATTCTGGACCAAAGGGGAGTAGGGTACTAGTCCATTCATGTACCCCGCTATGGCCAGACTCGGGATTAGGTTGTTCATTTCTGTCATCATCGAAGTGAACTTAATCGTGTAATCCCTGAGAGACAGTTTGTTTTGTCGTAATGCCAGCAGTGCGTTGGCACTGTATTTTATTCTGATCATCCCCACATGTTGGGCGATGAACTTCGAAGAGAGGTCCGCGAAGCTGGAGACCGAGCCAGCTGGCAGACCAGAGAACCACCGATAAGCACTTCCTTTGAGAGTGTCGGGGAGTGCCCAACACAACAGTCCGTTATCAGTGGTCTGCGATTCCAAAACACTAAGGTAGAGGTTGATGTGATCTTTTGGATCACTCGAACCGTCATACGCTTCTATCTTGGATACCCGCCAGGTTGGTGGAAAAGATTCTTTCAAAAGGTCCTTGTGAAAAGGAACGCTTTTGATTCTCAAGAACTCGATCGGACTGTTGGCGACTGGATTGTCGGCCAGTTTCCGACGGAGATCTTCCACGAACTTTGTTGTAAGATTCTTGTCAGTTCGACTCTTGCTAGGTCCAGAATTTGTTTTAGGAGGCACTGGAGATTTTCTCCGCAGATGGAGAATAGTAAGACCCAGATTCACCCGCTCCTTCGCAGATGATGGTCTTGTTGCCCCTCGCTTTCTCGAGGTTGCTAACTCTTTTTTCTATGGAATCCATAAAGTTAATCAACCTCTCTTCTAGCGCAGGAGTTAGGTTCACTCCCCCATTTGATGGGAGTGATAAGGGCACCTCATGTGCCAACAATGGTGTATTGGAGGTTGGTATAGTACGAGAACCAACCCTCCTACCAGAAGCTCCTACTTCAGTAGCAATAGCGGAAGTTTTCTTTTTATGATCCTTAGTAAAAGGAGCTATAAATGGGATGGTTGCTTCTATCGGGTCGAAGCAATAGACTACGAGTGGAAGTTCTTCCGAAGTGTCGGAAGCTATGGGTAGGTACCTGCCCCCCCCAGGTGTCACAAAATAGAAAAAAAAATTGTATAATATTTCTTTGTAGTTTTGTGACCCCCTTGAGCAGTTATACTATTCTTCAAAGTTTGAAATTAGCAAAAAAAATTTGCAATTTTTCTGCAGAAGATCGTGCCGCCAGAGGTCGTTTTTGGGATGCCTGTTTAGACCTATCCCAAAAAAGATTCCTTGCACTGTTGGGAAATTCTGCTTTTTTGTACTCGTAGAGAAAACTTTTTTCACGTGATGTGTGGTCGTAGAATCCCAAAATCGGATATGAGCATTCCGGAGGTGGACCGACAGAATCACTAGAAGTGAAAAAAGGCGAAAAGCCCCATACTCTTTTTTTTTTACCGAAACGACGAGGCGAATCCAGCCAAAGCGATGGATTTTCGTTTCGGCCAAAGAGTTGGGCTATGATTGGTCTTATTCAGCCAAAGCGATGAATGAAGACGATGACCAAATCGATAATTTAAGTGTGGGAATCGTCGACTCAGTGTGGGAATCGGCGACTCAGTTGGGAATCGTCGATTCAGTTAGGAATCGTCGATTCGACTGGGAATTGATGATTCAGATGAGGATAGGTGATTTTCTATGAAAAATCCAACCTATATGAAAGTGAAAGTACCAGAGCAAAAGGCATTGACAGCACTTGTTCAAAAAGCTAAAGGAATCGGCGACTCCCTATGTGGAGTCGGCGATTCAACTTATGGACTTTTTGAACCAAGCCATGGGCAGTACTCTTAGCTAGCAGAATAACCCGCAATCGACGACTCACTAGGTGGAGTCGGCGATTGCCTGTATGAATCGACGATTCCTTGACACAAAGTTAGCGATTCACCGGAAGGTAATCGAGCCGAACTTTGCGAAGAAAATTTCGCGATTACGACAGGATATCGTAGTTCGACAGTCCCACAGACAGCGCCAGCTGATGAAGCACGAAATCTGCTATCAGTAGGCTCGCGGGGTTGCGAGGACGGCCGGAGACTAGGCTTTGGAGTCCACGACGTGCGCTCTACGTCAAACACCTGTAGAAGTGGAGGGGAATCGGCGACTCACGTGGGAGTCGGCGACTTGGGCTCCTTGGTTGCTTTAGTGTGGAGTGTAGTCAAGTGGGAATGACCTGGGAGTGGAGGTATAGGGTCCTGGGGGCGTTTCCCCATTCATTAGCGTGGGGCCTACTCCATTATGATGCCCAATTAAGGGTGTCATAATGACGTGGGCCCTCCCAAGTAACGGCTGGGAATCGGCGACTCAGCTATGGGAGTCATCGATTCAGAGGTGGAGTCGCCGACTCCCTTGTGGTCAGGTCCTCGGTCTACCAGACCCGAGTGCCCTGTCTGGAGTCGGCGATTCACCCCTGGAATCGGTGACTTGGTAGTCCCAGTCGGCGATTTCCAGGTGTTGCCTTGAGTACTTGACGTAGACACTTGCTCCGCACCGTGGATGCCTTCCGGGGGTCCGGCGTAAAGCGACGGAACCCTAGTTCTTGTTGAGGGACGTTGTTGGGAGTGACTGACGTAATCAGGCATATCTCACCCATTACAAATATCGTTTTTGATGTACTGGCTTTATTTATTAGATTTATTTGGTTTGGTTTTGTTTTTGCGTGCTCTAACAAAGCTTTGGCTAGTACCCGACATTCATTGGTTGAGTGACCTTTATCCTTATGGTATTCCCAATATTTTTCGTTGCTTCGGATTTGTATTGTTGCTTCGCTCATCGGCTTGGGGGGTGGTAGAATATCTTGGAGTTCTAGAAATCTCTCCCTTTGATCTTCCTTCGGTTTTGTGGGAATGGATGTGTTCTTGTTATGAGGTGTGATTGGACTTTTGAGTTCTTTGAATTTTTCTTCCAACATTTCCTCAATGCCCATTTCTATGTATGCTTCTTTGAAAAGATCAGATACTTTAGTTCTTGGATCCTTTGTAATATTTACTGCAAAACGAGTTGGCCTGAGGCCGGCTCTGAAGGCCATGATAACTGCACTGTCTGATGGGCATTCTACTCGGTTTAGGGTTTCAGTGAACCTTTTAACGTAATTTCTTAGAGTTTCGCTAGTTTTTTGTTTTACATTTAAAAGTGCCTCTGATGTGTTTTCCTTCTAATTAGATGTTTGAAGGTTTCCAAAAATTTATGTTTTAGTTCTTCCACTACAAAAAACCAGCGCAGTTCTGGCGCCCATCTCCTGGCGGCCTGGCCGCTGGTAGATACGACCGGTGGCCAGGCCGACGGAAGGTTACAGTTGTCCGCCTGCATAATTTTCCCTCATAAATGAGAGAAATTAGCTGGCGGCCAGGCCGACGGAATATTTTTTTGTAAAAAATGCCAGCGGCCTGGCCGCCAGCTCCAATTTCACCAACGGTCGGGAAGAAGTTATCCGGCGGCCTGGCCGTCAGCTCCAATTTCCCCAACGGTCGGGAAGAAGTGACCCGGCGGCCTGGCTGCCGGCATACTAAAATCCTCAACGGTCGGGAGAAAAATTGCTGGCGGCTTGGCCGCTGGATACTTTTTCCCGCTTGTTTTTTTCAGTAGCAGGCGGCCTGGCCGCCAGGATTTTTGGGAAACCCTAATTTTTACCACTTGCGCCGCCGTGGTCCCCCGTACAGTCAAACATAGTCAAACGAAACTTTTATATGAGAAAAAAAATTCCAGATTCTTTCATTTCCCCCCAAATCGTTCCCACTCCTCCCTAATCTTCCCCAAGTCTCCTCCGACTATCTAGGCGTCCTCCGGTCGGTTTTTTTTTATCATCAAAGGTAAATATTGTCTTCATCTTTCTCTCTTCTTTTTGATTTATTTCCTCTTCCTCTTCTTCTTCTTCTTATTCCCGTTTTTCATCTTCTTCTTCATGTAATCTTCTTTTTTTGATTTGGGGTTTATTGATTTTGTGATTGTTTATGTTAAATATTGATTTTATGTTGATCTTCATTTATTTATTTTGATTTGGGGTTTATTTGATTATTGTATTTAGGGGTTTTATCTATTTTAGTGTTTATGTATTTGGGATTTGTGTATTTTAGGGTTTATGTATTTTTGGGTGTTTTAGTTTATGGTTTTTAGTTTTAGTTATTATTGATTAATGTGTTGTTTAAGTTATTGATTAATTTGAATTTATCATTTAATGTATGATTAGTTATTAATTTGATGTATGATGTATGATGTATGATTAAGTTATTAATTTGAATGTGTTGTTTAGTTTTATGTTTGTGATGTATGATTTAAGTAATGTTTGTGATGTTTATGTTTGTGATGTAGGATTAATGTTTATGTTTGTGATGTAGGGATTTAAGTAATGTTTAATTATTTAGTAATGTTTATGTTTAGGATTTATATATGTAGTACTGTTTTTATGTTTATGTAGTAGGATTTAATTAATGTTTTTATGTTTATGTTTATCATTTATATAGTTACCTTCTTCTAATCCGGCCGGCCACTTCTCTCCGGTCATTGTCGAAATTATCTTCAAGGTATGGTTTACATTATGTTCATCTTCTTCTCTTCTTTTTTTGTTGTTTTTAATTTGGGGGTTTATGATTTGGTGGTTTTTTATTTGGGGGTTACTTTCCAATTTTAAATCAAACTTTTCATGCATTGTGATTTGTCTTTTGATTTGTGATTTGGGGGTTTATGATTTTAAATCATACTTTCCAATGATTTGTCTTTTGATTTAAAAAAAAAAATCATGCATTGTGAATTTGTGATGGGGATGAGTGTGTGTTTAGGAAAGCCCTAGTTGTGAGTTGGGTTATTATTTCAATTAGATTATAAGTTGTGTTTTATTAATATTTTTTTTTTGTTTGCTGGAATTTGAATTTAAGGGTTAATGCATGGTTGCTGGAATTTTAATTTAAAGATAATGGTTGCTGGAATTTTTAATTTTTTTTGGTTGCTGGAATTTTAATTTAAGGGTTAATATGGTTGCTGGAATTTAAATTAAAGGTTAATTTTTGCTGGAATTTTTTTTTTTTAGGGTTGCTGGAAATTTTAATTGTTATATGTGTTATATGGTTTATTTTTTATAAGTGTTATATGTGGTGTTTTTTATTGTTAGGATTTGCGAAAATTTGAATTGATCGTTTGCGGAAATTATAAGAATTTTTGTTGCGGATAATTGAAAGTTATTTGCGGATCAATGTAATAATTTATTATTATGATTTTTAAATTTTTGACATTAAATTTGCGGACATTTGTTCAATTGATGATGTTAGACATTAAAAAATGAAATGCATGTTTAGAAATTAGGGTTAGGGTTAGGATTGTAGATTGGAATGCCATAAAATGAAATGCATGTTTAGAAATTTTATATATGTAGATTGGTAGGCCATGAAATGAAATGCATGTT
>LFYR01001470.1:316210-327566 GCA_001185155.1 Zostera marina | reverse complement strand
TGCATCAACTCACACTTCGCTCACTAAACTTGAACATGGTCAAGTTCATCGATATATCATTTTCAATTTGGATATTATTGAGATATTTCGAAATCTTCATATCGAAGACCTAAAACAAAGGTACGTATATGACATGATTAATCATTTTCATATCATCGATATATCTTTTTCGTATCTATTTAATATTTACGTTTGACATATTAGGTATCCAACTATTACTTCCTTGCGTTTGCAAAAATTACATTTCAAAGAATTTGCAGACTGGTTTGAAACATATGTTCAGAAAAATAGGGGCAAGGACGAGAATATTTCACCAGATATTTGTTCGATATCAAGAGGTCCAAATTTCTTCATAAAATCGTACAACGGCTACATCTTAAACGGTGTGAAATTTCTTTCGTTTGAAGTGTCAAATTTAAAAAAGAAAGAAAATCACGGTGTCTTAGTCTCCGCCACTACATCCACATACTTAAAGAATCCAAATGACGATCCGAAAATTGATGATCTTTCGTACCATGGAACTCTTCACAAAGTTTTCGAAGTATGTTACGGACACGATATGTTGAAATATCTCATGTTTCACTGCAAATGGTACGAAAGATATAAAAAAGACGAGTTCGGTCTGGTTAGTGTGAAAACATCTATGCCAAAATACGGGGAAGAACTGTTTATTTTTGCCGAACAAGCTAAACAATGTTTTTATTCAATAGATCCTATTGAATCTAATAGGAGTTTTGTATTAAACAGACCTCATAGACAAATATTTGATGTAGACCATGTATAATGAATTTGAATATTATTTTTATTTTATATTATCTTTCGATTAATTAGATTATCCTTATTTTATTTAGATTTATTGGTTACTAGTAGCATTCGTTCTATCAGTTTTCATGGTCGTCACGACTCCCGATCAGAGTGATCATTCAACTGATGAACAAGATTATGATCATCCGAATCTACATGACATTAACATGGCTGGGTGCGATGGTGATCAAACGAAGAAAAAAACAAGAGAACAAAACAAAGATCATGCTGAATATCATCCATCACAAGGACAACGGTTTGTAATAAAATTCAGAAATGATCAAATTGTCCACGATAGCGTAGCAAGAAAACTAAACAAGAAATGCGCAATGGTCGCGAACGATTTCAAGCTACTACCAATGGACGTACCGTGGATTGAACAAGACCAGAAAAACATAGATGAGGCGATGGCAACGATACAGGTTTATTAATTAATATTTAATTATTATTATAGATTTTATAGTTAGAATTTGATTACAAGAGATCAACCTTTGGTTATCGACGTGTCAATGAAAGGTTAAACAAATTATGGAGAAGCGCTTATAACTCTTTATTGAATAAATATAATAACAAAGATCTAACAGTCGAAGAGGTTATGAGAACATTACCCAACTACATCATCAAAGAACAATTTCTAAAAAAGCTGATCGAGAGAAGATCACCGAGGGGATTAGTACGTATTAATTAATTTCTTCTTTTTAATTGCAATTAATAACTTAATTATTTTCTTTTTTTTAACTTAATTATTTTATTTTAACTTAATATAGGAAATTTATGAAATTAACAAAGGCAATCGTGCTAAACAAACATCACACAGTTTAGGTTCGAAAAGTCTAGCACAAAGAAATTACGAATATGTAAGTAAATTATTTAATTTTATATTTACTTTCAAGTTCTTTTTTCTTTCATATTTAATTTCATATTTCTTTCTTTTCCTAATTTTAATATTACAGGAACAAAAGGGATTAAATGATATTGAAATTTGGAAACTCAATATAAAGGCAGCTTATCCAAAAGACGAACGAGTGGTACGTAATCTTTTAAATTTATAATTACAGTTAATTACTATTTGTTTGACTACTTTCATTTGTTTTTTAAGGATAAAACGGTTAAATGGATAGACAGTGAATAAGCCAAAAATATGGCTCAATAAGAAAATATGACTGACACGGTAATTATTTCATATTTTTTCTAATATAATTCATTAGTTATATTTACATTAATTATTATCATGTTTTCTTTTTCATTAGGCTCTAATCAAATTTGCTATAACCGAATTTATCGGTAGAAGCTCGAAGAAATCAAGAACATTAGGAACAACTGGTTCCTCATTGAGCAAAAAGACAACGCATCGGATGAATGTGGGGAACTTCTGCATGGACAAAGGAAAAGATGCAATGACCGAAGCAGAGATTGAAGATAAGGTCAACGAGGCTGTCGAGAGAGCGATGGCTCGTCAGAACGAGGCGATGGCTCGTCAAATGGCGTTTTTCGAACAATACAACAACGTAATGCTCGCTCAAAATCCGAACTTGCGCTTACCGGAGTTTCCGCCAATCTTCAACAACGATGCAGCGCATAACATTTATACTTCTGGAGCGTCATCTTCTAGAGCCGCACCGCCTACTCAACTACCAACGCAAGAAACTACGACGCCTCTACAAACTACGCCACAAGAGGAGCACACCACTCCACAACCGCCCGGAGGAAGATCGATTATATTCACGAAAGAGGCATTACGAAAGGTGGTCGCAACTAAAAAAAAGAAAAAAAGCGAAAAAAAGAAATTAAATTAGTAATTATCGAATTAAATTTTTATTGTACATTAAATATTAAACTTCAATTTCAATTTTACTTTCAATTTCATTTTCACTTTCACTTTCAATTTAAATTTCATATTTAATTTATTAATTTCATATATTAATTTATTAATTACAATTTTTTTTTTTAATTTTCAAAAGTGAACCAGCGGCTTGGCCGCCAGATATTTTTTCCCGAGGAATTTTTTTTCCTGCCGGGAAATATTGACCAGCGGCCAGGCCGCCGGAAAATTATTTTCCAAAAATAACTGCTGGCGGCCTGGCCGCCATGATATAATTTTGAAAAAAAATGTCGGCGACTAAGCCGCCGGGACAATTTCTGTTAAAATCGGAATCCACAATTTTTTGCCGACGGCCAAGCCGCCGGTATTTCACAATTCCGGCGACATTACTTCCGGCGATAGAATATCGTCGGCTTGGCCGCCAGAACTGCGCTGCTTTTTTGTAGTGCCTCCTTCAACGCGCTAGCAGAAGGCTCGCCCACAATGCAATTTCATGCCTCTCGAGGATTGAGACAAGGTTTGTCTCCTCTTCTGTTTATCACAGTCACAGAGCTTTTATCGTGTCTTCTGGATCAGACGGTTTCGAATAAAAGACTAGAGGTTTATATAATGGGAGGAGCAACAGTGGAATCCAATCTTGCATATGCCGATGACTTTATTATTTTCTGCAGAGCCACAGATAAATCAATAAGAACGATCAAAGAGATTTTGAATAACTTCTGCCACTTCTCATGTCTCGGTCTGAATTCTACTAAGAGTAGCATTATTTTCTCGGTGGGGGTCCCTAATAAGCTAAAACTGGCCGACATACTTGGACTCCCAATCAATCATCTCCCTTTCACATACTTGGGGGTCCCCATTATAGGTCGATCACTAAGATCATCAGACTGCGATCCGATAGGAAGGTAAAAAGTTGTCATACGTGGGCAGAGCCCAATTTATTCAATGGGTTTTCCGATGCAAACTTCACTATATATTACAAAGCTCGATGGTACCAATCAAAGTCTATCATCAACAAAATTCGTTCAATCTCATACGCTTTAATCTGGGGCAAGCAACGCGAAATTGCGTGGAAATATATGACATATCCAAGATCAGAGGGTGGTTTGGGTATAGCGGACTATAAACAATTACAGATCACCACAATTATCGAGAGAACCAGACGAGCATAGAGCCACGACGGTATGTGGGCTAAATGGATACAAAAAAGGTACATTAAAAATCGCTCACTGGACCAAATAGAATCTAGGCAATACGATTTTGTGATCTGAAAATCATGTCTAAAATACAAGGAGGAAAAAAAAGATATATGGAATGCGGGATCGATGGGAGGCTTAAGTGGGTGGGCAATGGCAATAATATCTCGTTAAGGAATGTTCATGAAACAATTAGACCGAGAGGCCAGCGAGATCCTTTATCACGAAGTATATGAGCTTCTAAGATCCCTAAGGTTGGGAATTTCCTTTGACGGATGAGGTGGGAGAAATTGCCAACGACACTCGATAGACTCATAATTAGGGGACTACAGTCAGACGGGATATGCTACCTCTGTAGAAGAGAAGCTGAATCAGTCAATCATATTTTCTACTCCTGTTGTTACACCAAGAATATAATCGGGAACTGCCTACTGCCTTTGGGAGGATTAATTCAACAAAGCAGTTGCATCGATTTCAGTTCTATGAGTGCTGAAATTGATAAATTAAAAATCAACTCTCCCATCTGGGGAATTCATTGGACACTTCTATCAGTAGCTAGTTGGAGCATATGGAAGGAGCGTAATACAAGAAAAGCTAATCACATTCATCTAAGTGAAGGTCTGATTATGAAACAGATCATCCGTACTACAGAATGAGGATTCAAAGAGCACCGATATAAGAAATCACACAAATACAGGAATGAGGCAATGACTTATCAACACTGGAATGCTTTTGCTATGTTAAACATGGAGAAACCTGAAATGAGCGGAGGAAACCTTGACTAATCAAATTTGGTTCCAAATCTACTACAATGTTTTACTGTTATTCGGTTTTAAACTTATGCCTTTTATTTTAACTTTATCTTTGTAAAAACCTTTTAATTTATAACCAAGTACCTTACCTAAACAAAACAAAAACCAAAAAAAGACCTATAAAGAAGTCAACTAAGATTGAACACTCATACAAATGCAGGACAACCTTAGACTATAAAGTGAATCAACAGTTCAATGCAGGATTGACGACTCAAGGGACATTCATCTAACCAAACATGAGTTTGACGACCCCAAGAAGAATTACTGACTCACCTGAAGGTAACCGTTAGTGTTGCAACAAAAGTTCGGTATTCGATGAACTATTCGGTTCGTTTCGGGTTCGGTTCGGTTATTAAACAAACCGAACCCGAACCTTGGTTGAGGTTCGACGAACGGTTCGGTTCGGTTCGTTTAACATTTTTATTATATTTTATTATTTTATATTTATATTAGAAACTTATATTATATAATTTTTTATTATAAATTTATATTATATATTTTATAACTTATGTGTATTTTTACAATTTTTCATTAATATAGTATATTAATGTTGGTTTTTAATCAACAAGAAGAAAATATGATTAAAGATTGACTCAACAAAAGAAAATAGACTATAAACGATGTTTTTTTTTATTGTTTTTTTTAAAGATGGTCAGATGGACATGTTTATTTTTAGGATGATTTTTTCCCAATTAAGTAACCCCAAAGGTCTTTTACATTAAATTTACAGTGAAAAAATACGTACTCTTGTGATTCCCATGACCCCTTATATAATACACACTCGGTGTTAACCCCATTCATTCTACCTTCCCAGTCCGCTCTCAACGATATTTTGCTCCACCTAGCTCTCCAGAGGGTTATAGCGATTTTTTTCACACTAGCGGTCCACACTTCTTCACATAGATTATCAATTTCTTTCTTATTTCTTATAGATTCCCATACACTTTTATATGTTAAAGATGTACCCACCCCAACTCATTCATAGTCATAGTTATCTTTACATTTAAATGATGATAGAGTTTTGGTATAGATTATATGATCAAACAATTATACGTATATAAAATGATTGAATGAAATATGTAATGTTTAAGTATATAAATGATAATGATACTGTTGGATGATCGATTGATTGAAATGTAGCTTGATAATCCAATAGATGATTTGCAGGTTTGATGATGTTCCAATGTTGTTGTGATGCGAAAGCGTAGAGCAAGCAAGTGTGTTGGGATGATCAGCGTGTGAGTGTATGAAGATTATAGATTGTAAGAACGTGATTATGATGAAGACTTGGGTAGGCTTAAATAGTAAACACCCAACGGCTATGTTGGTGTTTGGTATTAATTACTAATGTGGAATTAAATATGATGGATATGAGGATTAATTATCTATGGAAATTCTTAGAAAGGAATGTGAGAAGTTAATATGATTATAAATTTAAAATAAATATACTTAATAAGTTGTATGTATAATATCTATGTATCTCAGGGTTCTGAGATTAATATTTAAAAGAGTAATCAGGGTGATTAATCATAAACAAGGTGTTTAAATAAACATCCTATATTGAATTGGATCTACTTGTGAATAAATAAAACAAAGGGTTATACAGTTTCATCTAAGGAAAGAAACTGTGAGGTCAAAAAGGAAAAATGCACCACTTAAAGGCAGTTACGAAATATAAAGAATTACGAGGGTCCGGATTGCAAATTTAGCCACTTAAACGCACTCGAGGAATATAAAGAAGTATGAGGGCCATACTGCAACTCTAGCCACTTAAAATAAAGAAATTGGGCTACCGGGTATTCGGGCTGCCATCCAATTAAAGATCCGTTTAGTTAAATCAGTTAGTTAATCTTGTATTAACCTTTAGTTAATTGGTTAGTTAATAGAAGATTAGCTATTAAATACAGTTTGGTGATCACTTTTAATTAATTGAATGAAAAGGTTAATTACATTGATTTTATGCTAATTCGATTTCTATATTAATAACGACTGAGAAGTTAGGTAATACAAATTACTCTAATTTCTCTCCTCTTTCAGCCGATTGCTCCCCGTCCGGCGATCTACTAGAGCCGGATTTTGTGCGTTCCTCAGCAATAGAGCGTACCCACGATTTAATATGGTATTTGCCGATAGTAACGGCCGTGCTTCCGCTAATGAAGGAGAGGTAGAGCTCGTCGTCGCCCAGAACGAAAAAGAGAACTAGTCAGGGTCGTCGAGCTCTGCCCCATTCTCTCCGCCGTCAATTCTCCATTTTCCTCGCCGTAAGTCGCGTTCATCCTCCAAGCATCGACAAAAGAGTCATCACAGGCATCACTTCCACAAGTCAAAGAGATCAGGCCCTGTTTCAGCAATAAACGACAGGGAATCCATCTACTATCTAAACTCTGGAGATCATCCGGGGGCGCTGATGGTTTCTGATAAGCTGGTTGGGAAGTCCAATTATGCAAGTTTGGCAAATGCCATGAGGCTCTCCCTACTGTCTAGAAGAAAAATCAACTTTGTAAATGGGAAGATTCAAAAACCAGAGGATAGAGGAGGAAAAGAATTTGAAGCCTGGGAGACAGTCAATGGCTTAGTTCTCTCATGGATTGTCAACAATGTATCACCTCAGATATCATCTACACTTATGCATACTGAAGAAGCAAACATTGCTTGGAAGGATCTCCAAGAAAAGTATAACCAAGGAAATGCATCTAAGGTTAACCAAGTGAGGTATGATCTAAATAATTTACCTCAAGGATCTGATAGTGTCACTGTTTTTTATGATAAGTTCAAATTCCTATGGAATCAAAAAGTAGAATTAGAAGACATTAATTTTTGTAGTTCATGCACTTCTAAATACAATGTCAAACTAAAGAAGGATAAAATTCATCAGTTCTTGTTAGGACTGAATGAGGATTTTAAGACCCTAAGAGGGCAAATCCTTTCATATGATGAACTACCCAACATGAACAAAGTATTTTATCTTGTTATACAAGAAGAAAAACAGAAAATCTGTTTTAGAGATAAAAATGATAGGCCTATAGAATCATCTGCCCTATATGCTAAAAGAACAAATGAAAAAGAAGAGGAGAAAGGATTCTATAGCAAAAATGGCAAAAAATTAGATGTCTCAAAGTACTATGACAATTGTAAGTATTATGGACATATAAGAAAAGATTGCTATCATATTGTGAGATTTCCAAATGACAAGAACAAAGAGAATAACAAGAAAGGAAACAAGTTCAAGAAACCTAAGATTGAGTCTGCAAATCAAGCATCATCCTCAAACTCTACCATTCCAGGAATGTCTAGCGAAGAAATTCTAATGCTCAAGGACTTCTTGAAAAACAATGGTATGAGTTATTTTTTTAATGCCTTAAATTTTAAAATAAATCATTTATACAATGTAATAGATCTAAAAACAGAATGGATCATAGATACTGGAGCTTCCCAACATATGACTGGGAATCTTCAGATCTTTGATAAACCGCACCAACTGAAAATGGTGAACATTTTGTCACCATTCCAAGTGGTGAGATATGTAGAACTAAATCAACAGGGAAAATAACACTTTCCAAAGACTTAATTCTACAAGTTGTTCTTTATATACCACAATTCAAAGTAAACTTAATTTCAGTAAACAAATTGACTCTGGACAACAATTTAAAAATTTTATTTCATGATAAAAATTGTTATTTTCAGGGAAGCAAGTCAGGGAGAGTGATTGAGAAGGGTAGGAGCCAAGATGGGCTCTACATATACAGTTCTAATCCCCCTGGTTATGCATATACATCCCTAGACTCTAGAACTTGGCATAACAGACTTGGACATATCTCCAATGAGAAGCTTGTTGTGTTAGTAAAAAATCAGCAAATAAAATGTAGAATAAAAAGTTTACTATGTAATAAAAATTCTGTTTTGGATGATTGTAATTAAGTTTTTTTTTCCAATAAAAATTGTAATGTTTGTCCTTTATCCAAACAAAATAAACTCAAATATACAGAAAGTACTTCAATTAGTAAAAACTTATTTGATCTAATCCATATAGATATTTGGAGTAAATTCCCAATTACCACTCATGATGGTTTCAAGTATTTTTTAACCATTGTAGAGGACTTGAGTAGGACAACTTGGATTTTCTTAATAAAAGATAAGTCCATTGCTTATGATTGCATAAGGAAGTTCATAATCAAAGTTAAGAACTTCTTTTCTAAAAATATAAAAATAATAAGAAGTGATAATGGTGGAGAATTTAAATCAAATAAATTCAAAGATATGCTTGAGAATTATGGAATTCTACATTAAGTTACATGTCCTTACAACTCTCAACAAAATGCAAGGGTTGAGAGAAAACATAGGTGCTTACTAAATATAGCTAGGTCCCTACACATACAAGCCAATATTCCCCTAAAATATTGGGGAGAATGCATATTGACTGCCACATATTATAAGAACACAAGAGTAGATAAAGGGAGAGAGATCTCGATCCTTTTTCCATTAGCCATTAGTAGTCTTTTATACATATTCAGAATAACTAATTCGGTTATTCCTCTACACTAACTAACTAAGGAATTACAAAATATACCATTCTAACTATAAACTAATTACAATTATTTATGAAACTATATTTACACTAATATGCCCCCTCAAGATCATCGGCGATCATCGATTATCTTGTCTCGAATTTCTTGAAATAATTTGGGCTTTAGTGTCTTTGTAAGTATATCAGCCAGCTGCAGCCTGCTTGATACATGCTTCACAATTAGCCTCCTGTCTTCCACTCTTTCTCTCACAAAGTGAAAATCCATAGCAGCATGTTTAATTTTTGTGTGATAAACAAGGTTGCTTGAGAGTTGAATCGCACCCATGTTATCACACCACAAAGTATATGGTAACCTTGCCTCCATACCAAATTCCTTTAACATCGATTCAACCCAATCCAATTCTGCTGTAATTAATGAGATGCCACGAAATTCAGACTCTGTTGAGGACTTAGCCATAGTAGCTTGCTTCTTAGAAGCCCATGAAACCAATGAACTCCCAAATTACACAAGATATCCAGACTGACTCCTGCGGTCAATTGTATCATTTGTCCAATCAGCATCGCAATAACCCATGATATCAAGGTTATCAGTCTTAGCACAATTCCCATAGTTTGAGTACCTGAAAGATATCTCAGTACTCTCTTCATGGCCATCCAATGAACAGGTTGAGGAGAAACCAGAAATCGTGATAATTTATTCACGGCAAATGAAATGTCTGACCTAGACAAGGATAAGTACTGTAATGAACCCACAATTCTCCTATAATCAGTAGGATTGTCAGTTGGGGGTTCTTCTGAAAATAGATCCAGATTAGGCTCCATTGGGGTAGAATTAGGTTTCAAATTGTCAAATTTATTGTTCCTCAGCAGATTTACAAGATAAAGTTGTTGATCCAAGAACAATCCATCAATGTGTTCACGAACTTGAATTCTTAAAAAATAGTTAATATTCCCCAAGTCCCTAACTGTAAATTCTGAACTCAGTGCATCCAAGACTTCCTTTACCTCTTTGGGATCTGATCCTGTAAGAATCATATCATCTACATATACAAGAATGTAGATAATATTCTTACCCAATCTAATAAACAATGAAGAATCTGATTGGCTTCCAAAAAATCCGATGGTAACAAGATAGTCTCTCAATCTTCTAAACCACATTCTAGAAGACTGCTTGAGTCCATAGATAGATTTCTTCAACAAACATACATGATTTGGGTGTAATTCATCCATAAAACCCATAGGATGCCTCATTAATATATGCTCTTCTAGTTTCCCATGTAAGAAAGCATTTTCAATATCAATCTGAGTTAATTTCCAGCCCTTTGAAACAGCAATTGTGAGAACCATTCGAATAGTGACTGGTTTCACAACAGGGATGAAGGTTTCATTATAATCTCTACCTTCAATCTGATGATTACCATTAGCCACCAGCCTAGCCTTGAGTTTGTCCACTGTTCCATCTGCCTTCTCTTTTACCTTGTATAACCATATACAATTAATCACATTGTCATCATTCTTTCTAGGTACAAGTTCCCATGTTTGTTTTTTTTGTTAAAGCATCAAACTCAACCTTCATGGCATTCTTCCATTCTGGATCAGATGATGTTTCTTTGACAGATTTAGGTAATTTAATATCAGAAGCAGATATGGACAGTGCATAACTGGGATTAGGTTTAATGATCCCTTTTGTAAGTAGTGTGACAGGCCCTTGCATCTCATCATCAATTTTCAGATGCTTTGGTGAATGTATCTTTCACCCGAACTTTGAGAAGATATTAGACTTTCTTGACTCAGTCTGGATTCATTTTCATCTTGCTGTTCTATGACCAGATCTTCAACATTATCACACTCCTGATTGTTGAGAAGATTGTCTAAACTTGTTGAATTAATATTTGACGATTTTTCAGATGAGCTTGTCACTGAATTCATGTTTACCTCTTGCTCACTATGCACAACTGGTATCTCATTATGTGTGTTCTGAGAAATATTTGTTAAATCATTTTCCTCACCATACAATAATCTGCTAAGAGAAAAATCTTGTTCTGAAAAATGCATATCCCTTGATATATATACCTTCCCATCTATTGGATTCAAACAAATGTATCCATCACTAGTGGCAGGGTACCCCATAAATATACAAGGAACTGATTTTTCTTGTAGCTTGTTGGTGCGATAGCTTCTCAGATTGGGATAACAT
>LFYR01001470.1:266606-307199 GCA_001185155.1 Zostera marina | reverse complement strand
GATGTAGTTCCAAGATGAAACCCATCGCTCCCTCGCGGAAGCTCTCTCGCGGAACCCATCCTCGGAATTCCAGCTTCTTCAAACATGGACATCCTCTCGAGAACGCCGCAAGCCCGGCATCACTTTCTCCGACGTAACCCAACAACGAATTGAGGATGATCGGTTCTTGTCCCTGCAAGTGAACGATAGCCGATGATCTGAGCTGGCATTTCAACATACCCATCATCATCATCACAATCTACACGCCTCGTCGGAATAAACTCGATATTCCAGTAAGGAAGAATAATCGAAACACCCTCCTCCCTACCCCATTCGCGCGGAATCGGAACCAATCGCACCCTCGCGGAACCTCTGCTCGCGGAATCGGAACCCATCGCTCCCTCGCGGAACCTCTGCTCGCGCGGAATCGGAACCAATCGCACCCTCGCGGAACCTCTGCTCGCGCGGAATCGGAACCAATCGCACCCTCGCGGAACCTCTGCTCGCGAGATTTCCGAAATCCAAACGCGAGGAATTGACGACCGTCCACGTCGAGTTCCGAGATTTTGATGAACGGCAGGATTGGGTGGCCGCACAGGTGACCGTTCCGCCTGGTGGCCGTTCCAGAAGTCTGCCCATAATAACACATGAAAATGTAAATATTCTTTGTCAAAATTCCAAATAGTTATAGTTTGAATCCCAAACATTTGAATCTCATTTGTTATTGTCTTCTCTTGCATGTTACTCTTACTTAGGCAAACAAAACATAATGATGTGATGTTTTTTATTTATATTGTTTTGTGTTTTTTTTAATGTAGTTTCATTACTTGTGATGTTCTTGGATACAACAAGCTCTGACTTTTGACTCCAAATATGTCTGTCCTTCATTACCTTTTCTAGACAGGCTGGATTTGCTAATAAAACTGGACCTCCCACCGTCACTCATCTCACAATTATATCTCAACCGTATATTAGTCAACAATTAATCTCCACCATCATTTCAACCGTCACATGAGATGTTAAATCATGTGAAATTTTAAAAATATTTAACGAAATGTTATATGTGTTAAATTAAAACATGATTATTAGTATTTAATTAAATAAACGAAATAACGTATTATTTAACATATATATATATATACACACACGACTTAAAATAATATATTGCATAAGATATTAACATGTGTACTAAAATCGATCTAATGATTATAATCAATTTGACACATATAACATTCGTAATGTACGACGGACTTGAATACTACTGTAATCTTTTATATAATCAAAAAAAGGTTTTAATTTATAAATGACCAAATTAATTTTTTTATTCTTTCAAAAAAAAATTACTCACATCTTTACTTATTTTATATGGGTCAACTTCTACTGAAACCATAAAAATGAAAACTACGTGACAACTTTAACCCTTATATCTATAAATCTAATGACGATTTATATAATTTATTATTTAAATCATTTAAGGATGAAAAATTCTAACATCTTATGAATAAAAAATATAAAGATATAAACAATTCTATAATATATATAAACAATTCTTTATATAGACAACATGTCACTTTCTCTATTTTATATAGACAATTATTTTAATATTAAGCAAAGATATAAAGAAATGAATAAAAAATAAAATAATTTTCAACAAATACACGTTTCTTCCGGCCATAAATAAGGGAAGATTTTATTTTTATTTTTTAAAAGTGTTTATTGAGAGGCAGAAATGGTGGATCAAGAAATAGAGCGAACGGGCTCGCCATTTTGGACTGGCAGTGGTTATTACCAGAACCAGGCTGTTCTAGGAAGAACAAGCTCGTCGGAGTCGACGACGTCTTCCACGGGGGGGACGACGAGGATGAACCGAGGAGTGAAGAAGACTTGGACAGTGGTGTTCTTTCTAGTCTTCTCCATTTTACTTTTACTTTTCCTATCGTCATTCAGATCAATGGCATTCCAACCGACGATGGTGAAATCCGGTTGGGAGTCTCTGAATATTGCGTTCCTCCTCTTCGCCATCATCTGTGGTTTTTTGGGGCGGAATAAGGTGGATGATGCTGGGAGTGGTAGTGGAAAGGTGGTGCAGTCGCCGCCGTACACGCCGAGGTTGAAGAGGAGTAGCAGCTCGTATCCTGATCTGAAGGAACCGCAGCAGTGGAGTTTTTCCGATGATCTCGGACTTTGTGGGAGAGAAAGAAAGTGGGATGCTGCTTGTGTTGATCGGACTGAGGAGGAGGAGGAGATCGAATCGATGGTTGTTGATCGGAATCTTAGAGATTCGGATTTCGAGAATGTTCGTGTTGATTTTGTTCCACCTAATTTACCGACCGTCAAGAGGATCAATGTGGAATCACCACAAGACAAGAAGAAGAAGATCCGATCTCCATCGCCACCTCCTCCTCCGCCTCTTCCGCGACCTACACTCCCCCGGAGAAGAACGAGTGAAGGTAGTAAGGTGGTGGAGAAGAAGAAGAAGAATATCGATGCTCCACTTTCGTTTCCTCCAATGCCACCGCCATCTCCACCGCCTCCGCCGCCGGCGACAGAGAGAAAGGAGAAGAGAATCCAGAGGAAAAGGAGTGGTGGAAAAAAAGATATCGCCACGGCGATTGCGGCGTACTATCAGAAAAAGAGAAAGAGAAACGGCAATGGTAATAGCAGTAAAGGAAAGAGAAGCTACGAAGAATTCCTCCAAACTTCCGTACCATCACAGCCACCGCCGCCGCCGCCACCTCCGCCGCCTCTTCTACAGAAGTCGGCGCTCTACCATTTCTTTCGAAACAAGAAAGAGATGATGATCAGCACCACCAAATCCAAGCGGATCTACTCCAACACCCAACCACCATCGGCCACCACCACCACCACCACCTCTCTTCCTCGACCAAGCACATCTCAGATCATCACTGTACATCGACCTCCACTACCTCCTCCACCACCACCACGGAGGAATATATCACCGGAGATCGCCTCCGTGCCTCTATCTCCGGAACCGGTTCCGTTCTGCCCAAGTCCAGATGTGAATAACAAAGCAGACATATTCATTGCGAGATTGCACGCAGGCTGGCGGCTGGAGAAGCTCAAGTCCATTAAAGAGAAAGAGAACCAACAACAATAGAGATAGATAAGAGACTGTCCGCCGCCGTCATTGTCCATGAACATAGTTACATAGCACGTTCGCCGCCGCCGCCGCTCGCCAGCCAGCAAACAAACAAAAAAACAACCAATCAACGAACCTGTTTTTTTTCCTCTCTTTTTTTTTTTTACTGGTCACAAATTGCAACACGGATTAAACAGATATGCGTTTTTTTTTCTTGCTGTAAACTGAAAAAGATTTGAGTGATGATTGTTCTTTGCTTTCTGCAGTGTGTGAGGGATTGGTGAGTTGTTCTGTCTTTTTTCAGTCTCTGTTTAAGACACTGATGTCTCAATTTTTTTTTTACATGACTATAAAACACCTTTCTTTTTTTTTCTTTTTTTTTTGTTTGTTGTTGTTAATAGTAGAGTAAATCTCTCTAATATGATAAAATCGATATATTTTTTAGAATAAAATTCAAAAAGATTTACATGTTCAAGTCTGTATGAAAATACGTGCAATCAAAATATTAAAAAATAATATAATTAAAAGACAATTTAGATGATTTTGTATAATATTGAACGGTTAAGCTCACTTGAAAAGGCTGTATTTTTTTACATAGTAAGACTCTAATGTTAGATACTTAAAAACTTTAATAGTTATTGTGATCTATTGAACTAATATTTTCAATGTTCAATGATTCTTACAAAAGTATATAATTTTAAGTCTCATCTGTTACAAAAGTATATAATGTTCAATGATATAATTCTTAGAAATATATCATCTGTTATCATTTTTTTTTACCTTATGAAGTTGTAAGATATCATGATTGTTTAAATTATTTTAATAAGACACGATTTTAGTAAGACATGTTATTTGAGATATGATTAATTTTTGTCATGATTTTTAATTATGTTATTTTATCTCACGAATATCTCAAATATGATATCTCAATTGAAGATGATCTTCTATTTTTATATTCTTTTTAACACGCCATCGATATTAAAATCTATAATATGAATTCAATTGAATTTTTTTTTTTGTCATTTACGAATCACATCTCGAAGAAACTAATTTTATATGTATTATATCATTACTATTCTACTATAAGTTGATATTTGATGAATATTTTTACCACCACCCAAAGACAATATAACATTGACACATTGAAGTTGATGGATGATAGCACGGCAACAGCAATTTAGGATTGAAAGGTAGAAGAGGAAGAAGATGGGCCCAACAAGAGTACAAGAGAATAGGTGTTGGTTATTAGACTATTTGTTGATGATAGAATAGGTGTTAGTGTTACATCCCATCTATGTATCTTCCAACATACAAGTTTGGTGATCTTAAAGTTATAAACAAAGTCTTCAATCTTCACTTCTACCTGTCAGTCTTCATTTCTTATCTTGAAAAAAGAAAAAGAGGATAAATGCCCCCAAATCTCAATAGAAGACCGATTGGAAGTTCAATTATCTTTTTATAAGTAAATTAAAATTAAAATGTATACATTGAAATTCAAATCATTGACCTTCAGTAGTCGATCTATTACAGTTATCAATTGGGTTAATCGTGTGTTTGTTCAATTATCATTCAATAATAGACATGAAATTTTAGGATTTATTTTAGATTAAAAACACTTATTGATTATTTATGGCATTATAAAGATTTGAGGGAAGTAGACAAGTAGTGGTGTTATTTTTGGAAATAAAAAACAATTATTATTAAGATTTTTGAAGATTCTGAGTTTGAATCTTGTGTACTTTAATTAAATTTTCAATACAGGATATAACCGATAATATATTATATGATTTTGATATATCATTATTTTTACAATTCTACACCATTCTATATTATTGGAGAAATATCATAAATATTATTAGAAACATAGAATCTACCTTGCTCATCAGTAATTACCACTGGTCATGTACCTACCTACCAATTATGATATCCGGAAGTAATGGTTCAAATCTTGTAACTTAGGGTCAATGGGCAAAGAAAATCTAGCTCATTAAAAACATCAATTCAGCCACAAACATGTTTTTTTTGTCTTCAATGATTATCGACACTTTGAAAAGTCTACAATATCATTTTTGCACACCCATAAATTATAAGCCATGTGACCATATATCTATACTGGTTTTTCCTCATTTTCAAAGGATATGAAGAAGGTGATAGATCGGAGGTGTGTGTGCTAGAGCAGTTAGGGTTCGGAGTTGAGGGGTCGCCGGACGAGAGCTTGAAACGTTTGGAACCCTAATAGGGTTTAGTGTTTTGATATTTTTGAAAAAGTTGAGTAAAAGTTTATTACAAAGACTATTTATATCATGACCTAAGCTAATGGGCCAACATTGGTTGGGCCTGATTATATCTAATAATATTAATCTAAAAGATGATAATCTAATCACTTAATCTTAATACCCCCCTCAAGCTGGAGAGTGTATGTCATAGAGTCCCAGCTTGGGTAGCAGACTTCTTAGAGCTTCAAGACTTGCCGGCTTTGTTAATATATCTGCAATTTGAGATGTTGATGAAACATGCTGTAATTTGAATAGTCCAGCTTGTAGATGATCACGAATTAGATGACAGTCAATCTCTATATGCTTTGTGCGTTCATGAAAAACTGGGTTTGTTGCAATGTGAATTGCTGCCATATTATCACAATGTAGTGTTGTCTGTCTTGATGGTTTCACCTGCAGATCATTCAAAAAATAGTGCAACCACATAATTTCACATACAGTTGATGCCATAGCCCTGTATTCACTCTCACAGATGATCTACTGATAGTTGTTTGCTTTTTTGACTTCCAGGCTATAGCAGATCCACCTAATAAGATTGTATAGCCTGTTATTGATCTTCTTGTGTTGGGGCAGTCTGCCCAATCTGCATCACAGTAGGCCTCTAGTTGTAGAGGTGCATCCCTTTTGTATAAGATTCCTTTCCCTGGTGCACCTTTGATATATTTCAGTATTTTGATTGCTGAGTTAAAGTGTGATTGTTTAGGTGCTGCCAAGAATTGGCTATGATGACTGACTGAAAAAGCTATATCAGGCCTTGTGATTGTTAAATATAACAATTTCCCAATTAGCTTCCTGTAAATTGAAGGATCCTTTAATGGGGCATCCTTCTCAGGGTTTTTGTAGTTGTGAGACATTGGAATTTTAGATGGAGAGGATCCCAATTGTCCAAAATCATGTAGTATATCAAGGGCATATTTCCTTTGTGACAGGAATATACCTTGGTTTGATTGAGATACCTCAATTCCTAGAAAGTATTTGAGTTTACCCAAATCCTTTATATGGAATTGTAGATGTAGGTATTCCTTTAATTTTTGAATTTCAGCTTCATTATCACCTGATATAATTAGATCATCCACATAAATAAGTAGACAAGTGTATGAATTTGTAGATGATTTAAAGAACAATGTGTAGTCAGAGTGAGATTGGGTGTACCCAAACTTAGTCAGTGCTGAGGTGAGTTTTTCATACCAATTCCTGTTTGCCTGTTTCAGGCCATATAAGGACTTCTTTAGTTTACATACCCTGGTATCACCTGGGGGTAGCATCCCTGGAGGAGGAGACATAAATATCTCTTCAGATAATTCACCATGTAAGAAGGCATTACTTACATCCATCTGATATGTAGACCAGTTTTTGGTTGAGGCTACTGCTAGCAGTGTCCTAACAGAGATGATCTTTGCCACTGGTGAGAAAGTTTCCTTGTAATCAAAGCCTTCTATTTGAGTGTGTCCTTTTGCTATAAGTCTGGCTTTTAACCTTTCAATTTGACCATCAGACTTGTGTTTGACTTTATATACCCACCTAGATCCTACTATCTTCCTTTCTTTGGGCCTTGGTACCATTTCCCAAGTGTCATTTAATTCAAGAGCTGCAAGTTCATCATTCATGGCTTTTACCCATTCCTGACTTTGACTTGCTTGATTGAAGGATGTTGGCTCAGTTGTGATAGAAATTTTGTCTAAATAATCAGTGTGAGAAGTAGACAGTCTTTTGTATGTTAAGTAATCATGCATTGGAAAAGATGTGCCTGTAGATTTTCCTGTGCTTGTGGCAAATGAACAGAAATAATCATTTAATTTAGTTGGTGGTTTTCTCTGTCTACTTGGATATCTTTGGTTCTGTGTTTGATTTTTTTCTGAATTTTGGAGTATTGTTGGTACATCAATTACCTCTGTTAGATCTGAGCATTCAGTATTTGATGTTATTGAATTTGTGTCAGACTCTTCTGAGATTAAGTCGATTTGGTCTGTCTCAGAGAGATCAGTGTCATTCAATTGACTTTTGTTTTGGTTTTTGTTTGGTATTTGATCATTTGATTTGTTTTCAGTTTTCTTATTTAAGGGAAACCTGTCTTCATAAAAGATCACGTCTCTACTTATGGAGATGTGATGGGTGTCTAATTCATATATGATAGAACCCTTTTGGGTTGAAGATTTCCCTAAGTATATGCACTTTCTTGCTCTGGGGGAGAACTTGTCTTCTTTTACAAGACAAGTTGCATAACATAAGCAACCAAAGGTCCTCAGACCTTCATAGTCAGGTTGCTTGGAGTGCATGAGCTCATAAGGAGATTTATCTTCAGTCACCCTGGATGGTAACATGTTGATAATGTGGGTGGCCTGAATTATTGAGTATCCCCATAACTCAATTGGTATTGAGGATTGAAGCTTTAAGGACCTAGCTACATTCAAGAGGTGTTGGTGTTTCCTCTTAACCACACCATTCTGTTGTGGTGTGTGTGGGCAACTAGAATAATGGATGATTCCATTGACTTTGAGGAATTCATCCATTGATGAGGAGAAGAATTCTCCACCATTATCAGTCCTTATAGCTTTAATAGACTTATCAAAATGATTTTTGATAAGGGCATGCAAGTTTCTGAAAATACTGAAACACTCAGACTTCACAGTAATTAAGTAGGTCCAGGTATACCTGGTATAATCATCTACCACAGTTAAAAAATATTTCTTCCCATGGATTGTTGGAGTGTGAAAGTTCCCCCACACATCCATGTGAAGTAATTCAAATGCATGTTTAGTCCTAGAAGCATGTAATGGAAATGATTTCCTAGACTGTTTAGATAGATGGCAAATATCACAGTGTTCAACAGAAGTAAAGTTTTTAAAATCTAAAGTATTGTTTAAAATGTTTTTAAGTTTGTCACTTGAAGTGTGACCCAATCGTCTGTGCCATGTTGTTGTAGTGATGGCACCTGCAAAACAATTTCTACCACTGGTTTGTGGTAGAAGGTATAGCCCTTTCTTCATTTTACTCAGACCAACTTCCTTCATCTGAACCTTGTCAAATATAAGGGCACAAGATTTAGAGAATTGAACTGCATAAGTATCATATTGTGTTAATTTGCTAATTGATAGCAAATTAACTTGGAAGGATGGGGTATAGTACACATCCTTTAGTGTGATATCAGATGAAACTTTAATATCACCCTTTTGAGATACTATCTGACTGTCCCCATTGGGCAGTGAGATCTTAAATGAATCACATTTCGTGAGTTTTAGAAACAGGGATTCATTGCCACTCAGGTGTTCTGATGCACCTGAGTCAACAATCCAGTATGTGTTAATGGAATTTGAAAGAACATTATTAGCATTACCTGAATCTCTGCGCTTGGGCAGGGGCCTTGGATTGTACTTCTCTGAATATAATGGAAATCCATATGGTCCAATTGGGTTGTCTGGAGATTCAGCTTTCTTTTCATCACTGTCCCAAGCAGACCAGGTTTGTTCAGAGTGTGCACAATTGGCTGAGCCCTGTGCCTTGTTGACCACAGTAGGAGTAGGTGTAACAGGTTTTGGCTTTGCAACAGAGGAGGTGTTCCTAGAAGGATACCCATGTTGGTTGAAGCATTTCTCATCACTGTGCCCAAAGGCAGCACAGTAGAAACAATAATACCTTGTGTTTACCTGTTTACCACTCCTGTAGTATATGGGTTCAGTAGGTGTAGGTGGTCTTTTTCTCTGTGTAGATGAAGAAGGAGTATCAGTTGGTTTGGTTTGGTTGGTTGGTTGGTAGGGTGCTTTTCCCTTGACTGAGTAGAAGGCAGAGCCCTGGTTATTGGTATTGCTGGTTAATTGTTGCTGAGCTTCCTCATGGATGACCATAGAGAATACTTTTCCAAAGTTAGGCAGCTTATCCATAGACAGTATGGTTGACCTTATTTGCCTGTAGCTGTCATTTAAGCCCATCAGAAACTTCCTAACTTTGAGCCTTTCTTCCCTTTCATTAATCCTGCCATTGACATTGCATGTACAAGTGATACAACTGCATCTTGGAACCTCACCATAAGCATCTACCTCTCTCCATAGGGTTTTGAGGGTAGCACTGAATTTAGATACAGAATTAGACTCCTGTTGGAGCAATGCTATGTCCTGAGTCAGTTGGAATAGATGAGTCTCATCTGATTGCCTATACTGATCTCGAAGATCAGCCCATATGATAGAGGCATCATCTGTGTACATGATCTGTGAAGCTATCTCCTGAGAGACAGAGCTCCATATCCATTGTCTTATGATCCCATGGCAGGTTACCCATGCCTCATGTTCCTCTAGATCACAGCTTAGTGGTTCCTTAATAGTGCCATTTACAAAGCCTAACTTTTTCCTTGTGATCAGCATTGTGGTCATCTCCCTGTTCCAGGGATAATAGTTTTGACTACCCTGCAAGATGTTGATGATTGAAGGAGGTCCATAGTCTGTGGACTTGAAGAAATATATTGAAGTGGGGTCAAACAGAGGGCCACCCAGGGGTTTCTTCTGCACAACACTCTGAACAGCCTGGGAATTCTCTGTTCTAGACATGATAAGTGTTCTGTAGCATTTCACATGATAGTAAAATTGCATTAGTTTGACTAATCTTGAATGAATCAAAGATAGTATATTTAGTTTTGAGTCAAATAGAATGACTTTGTCAGTGGGGATAACTCCACTTTTGTTTTTGTGATTGAGTAGCAGCGGAAGTAGTGTGTAGTTCAGTTTGATCATGCAAATGCAGTTAATAAAACAAAGAATGTCTAAAACTAAGCATAGCATGAAATAGATCTTACATTGCACAGTCAACGAACATGTATGTGTGGAATGTAGGATTACTCTATTTAGCATACAGACTAAGTTTGAAAAAAGAATCATTCTAGTATTTAATTTATTTAATAATACTAAACAGTAATGACAAGTATGTATCAGTGGATAAGTATCATATGTGATTAAGCGTTGAGGCATGACATCCATTATCATGGCATTGGAAATAACATGCATCGATTTATATGTATATTTGACCAGTACATTCCAGTACATATGTAATAATAATATTTTTCCATATAACATTAGTACTAAGTAGAACTGCCCCTTTGTATAGGGTTTGTCTCTATTAAAGATAGATCAGTGAGTATGTAAAGACATGCAGAATATACGAACATGAGCCTACAGTACTCATAGTATTTAGTAGAAAGATTAAACAGTTTTACATTTTCATAGTATTGATGGCATGTCGAGTTTAGAAAAGATCTAAGAACAAGCCTACTATGACATGCATCAAGGGATCTTCTAGATCCAAGTCGACAGGCATGAATAACCTTCATAATATATAACATGTATTCAAAACACACATAGACTAGCCAGGGTTTTAGATATACCAGACTAGCCAAGATCCAGAGAGTGTTTGGTGAACTTTCGGCGAAGTTGAAGCAACCAGAGGAAACCTTGAAGGCTTGTATCACTGAAAACCCTAGCAGCGACGGTAGCAGCACAGCACGCCAAGAGGCTCTGATACCATGAAGAAGGTGATAGATCGGAGGTGTGTGTGCTAGAGCAGTTAGGGTTCGGAGTTGAGGGGTCGCCGGACGAGAGCTTGAAACGTTTGGAACCCTAATAGGGTTTAGTGTTTTGATATTTTTGAAAAAGTTGAGTAAAAGTTTATTACAAAGACTATTTATATCATGACCTAAGCTAATGGGCCAACATTGGTTGGGCCTGGTTATATCTAATAATATTAATCTAAAAGATGATAATCTAATCACTTAATCTTAATAGGATAAACCCTAATTTTTCCCCATTTCAACTCCATCTCCATTCCCTTTTGTTGTCAACTATGAACTTAGTCTGTTCCAAGATATGGAAAGTACATCGAGAAATTCACTTGTTGTAGAGTTAAGAAGATTTTAGACAATTATGTCTTCAATGAAATGTTAGTTAGAGGTAGCAATTTATGGACACGACATGAAACGACAACTTTAAGGTGGTCAGGTAGACACAACATGGCACGACTTTATGATAAATACAAACATGACACCTTAAAAGATTGAAAAGAAGAAATATTTTAAATCACGTATTCACGTTGGACTTGGTTTTCTATCAAAAAAGAAACATGTATATGAAAACCAAGGTACCCAAGGACAACATGGCAAAATACATATGGTCTCAAATGCCCACAAATTCTCAATTTTCCTGTAGAGAATTAAAAACAAACAGTTTAAGACTCTGTTAATGCTCAACTCATGAGAGATAACAATTCAACCTACTTACCTACTTTGTGAACATGCCAATGAAACTATCAGCCACATGTTTTTTAACTGTGAATACACTAGGAAACTCCTATTAAAGCTGAATGAATTCCTAAACCATGCACTAAGGAAAATCTTAAACAATCATGCACCTCCTTGGGGCCTCCATTAAAATACCATTGGAGGAACAGAAGGCCACGATAACATGTTCTAAGATCTCCAGAGGTTCTATTTCATGATATTATTAGGGATTTCAGTCTTTCTGATGCAGACCAGCATCATTATATGAGTATTGTTCTACATCACTACTGATTCAAAACGCTCTCTTTATTGCCGTTTAAACCCTAAATAACTTTCTTATAGATCAGAGAACTTTAAGAAAGACTGTGGCTCACAAATGAAAAGTACTACTATGCATATTTAGGAGACAAACCTATTGAAGCTTAACTTTTAGTTACTTGACCACTAGGAATGCTAGCTATATAGAAAGTCGATGGAGGTGAAAACAACTCTATCATCTCCACCGCATTTATATCTTCTTATTTGTAACTCCAGGGAACTACTCTTCATTTCATTTAAAAAAATTATATGCAAAAGTGAAAGGGCATGAAGGCAACATTCAATTTCGCAAAATGATTGAAAAAAAGCATGTTTTAGTTTTGGTCTACTTTGTTGTGATATATAGGAATAAACTGTTGATAGTTTTTAATATTAGAAATTCGCATTGTTAACCAAATAAGATTACAATAATTTACCTGATTTCTAACTAGAAACATGTTATTTTTTATGAGAAACAAAGGGAAGGAATATAAGGGAAAAACTCACAACTACTTGATAGCTAATTCTTTTATTATTCCTCCTAGAGTGCTTTCGTTCTTGATGCTGAGAACCCAGTTGGATTTAATCTTAACTCGCTCAAGACTCTGTTTCAATTTCCTGATAAATAATGCTTTGGAATGGGTGGAGAAAAACTCATCAACCTCAATAACTTTCTCTTCTGAGCAGAACTGAAATGGGAGAATGGATGTTACAATCATCAAAAATAGAAATGATATGATTTGAATCGGGAATGAGAGATGTGTGTGCTGTAGTATACCCGTGATACAACAGCTTCGACAAAATGACCAAGCAAATATCCTGATTTCCATGTGTTTGAGATGAACTCCCAGTTATCCTGAAACATAAATAAAAAGATGATCGGATGGTAACTCATCATGGTAACATAAATAAAAAGATGAAGGTAACTAAACCAGAATTTTTGTTCTGTTTTGAAAAAGGTAAAATATTTGGTGTCATACATAAAAGTTTTATAAATGATAAACGAGAAAAAAATTGTAAATATTTAAAACAAAATCTATTAGTAGATTAGTTAAGTACCTTCAGCCACATCCAAGCAGTTTCACGACCTTGTCTACCTACTCCTTCCAAACAGAAAATCGCATCTTGTGTTCGAACCTGTAATACATAAGCATGAATTAGGAATCTCATCCACTAATAAAAGTATGTTTTAGCAAAACAGGTTGTCTCATTCGCGAAATACCTCAGAACATAACGAAAAATTGAGAGCTTTCAAAACAATATCTGGATCAGGGCAAGAAGTCAAAGAGCCTAGTGGTCAAACAAGAAAAGAAAATTCATTGCATAGCAAACAGAAGAAAATTATTAAATCTATATAGTTCCCCTCCATCTGAACCAGGGTCACTTAACCTACATAGAACACGTCCCTTTTCTTGGCTAAGATCAGTTTCTCTATAAACTCTTAGCAAAGAATCAAATCCAGAACTATTTGAACTGTTATCGGTTTGCATAACAGCAACATATGCCGCCTGCAATAATTTGATAAAAAATATAAACACGGCTATGTGAGAAACAGTAAACAAGGCTATCAAAACTTATGTTCACAAACTTTTCTCGTGTCAGGTGGAAGTAGATAACTATTTCTGTCAGCCAAGAATGCATTAAAACGTCTATGTGCCTCTTTTAGAGTAGCTTCATGCCCAAAAAATACAAGGGCAGCTAAAATCTCTTCTCTCAACATTGAATCCAAATGGCTTTCTCCATTCTTTGGGTCCCAACCTAATTTCCTGCAAAAATAACCAAATCTTCTAGGTAACTTTTCAATAAAGATATATTTGCAAAAAAATACATAAATCTCCTTGCACTTGCTAAAAAATCTTGAATATAGCATGCAATATCTATTCAAAAGTGAAATGACATTGTAATTTTTATACAGTGTATCCTGTCAGTAATGCGGTAACATTTTAATTTAGCAAACCCCAGAATAAACTCTTTATCATGATTAGCAATAAAATAGTGGAAATTGCAAGATGAAAATCCAAATGATCAACGATCGATGTCATGTAAGGTATCCAAAAAAATTATTATCACTACTTAATCGTCAAAAGTGGGATTTATTTATGGCCATTTGTTGATTTAAAAACCCTACACTTACTCAGATGCAAACATCAAAAGACTAATGAAGAACTTTTTGAAATCATTTAGCAATTCTGGTGCAGCATCAGCTGTGATATTTAAGACACTGTATGAAACCTGTCAAAAATTATAAAAAAATAAATATAAAAATGTAATACAGACATACAGTACAATAAAAACATGAATTAAGCAGGTAGCTTCATTGTTATATAATAACATTACCGAGATTATACATGATAAGACAGTATAGTCAGATTCCTTCCTGTAAGAATTCATCAATAAAAACAAAGATGACAGTGGCTGCTTACAAGCCATGCATAGAGAATATGAATCATCTAAAACTCCTGAATGAAAAATATTAAGAAAAATGTCATTACAATATTCACTACTACAGATTTACAGATAATCTACATTAGATAAAAAATATAGAGAATATAATAAGTATAATTACCAAATCTATCTGTTGGAGACAGAATGTTAGCCTCAATTGCCTGCCCAAGTCTAGCTGAAAGAATATCGTCATATTTTACCCTATAAAACCCAGTTTGATTAACATTAACTTTAATCCAGAAAGACTCTTCACAGCCATCCTTGCTTTTTATGAGATCGGTTATATCCATTCTATCAAGTTTTGATTTCAGCAAAAAGTTTCTCTGAGCATTATAAGAACCACATGATAAAGTGACAGGTATAATCCACTGCCCATTCCCAGCTGATCCATTTGATAAAAATTGTATCTAGAATAAAAAGAAAAATCATTTGATATTCTTGTAATACACAATACAAAGAATGTAATAAGTGTTCTTTATTTATATTATTGATTCTTAAAAAAAATCAAAATATCAAAATGAATAATTAATACAAGATCAACAATGATCATTCATATCTTGAATGGTGCTTGCCTCAAACAGGTGATATGGATCATACATGACACAAATAGATTTAAGTTGATTCCAATATGAATGTACAGAATGAAATGATTACACTTCACTTGACTTCATTCCTAAATCATCTTCAATCTTAAAACCATTCAAACTTAGAGCTTTGAAACATTGTTTCTTTAAAATTAAATGTTAGAAAAGGAGTGTAAAATGTTAATGAAGAACCTGCTCAAACTGCAGATCATGACCGGTAAATTTGACATCAATAACAGGATAGCCCATTTGCTTTGTCCATGAAGTCATTATCATTTTGACTGGTTCACCAGATTCCTCTTCAAGGACTTGCCATAAATCTTCCGTTCTTGCATTTGAGCAAGCGAATCGTTTTATGTAGCAAGCTAGTGCTTTCTGGTCAAAAGAACAATACACTCATAAATCTTAAGAGAACTAGAGATGCAGAAAATGAATATGTAATAATATTGAAAAGAAACCTGAAAACATTCAGCCCCAAGATAACTTTGAAGCATTTGGATGACAGAAGCACCTTTTTTGTAACTAATTGCATCAAAAATCTCATTAATGTCACATGCATGATTTATATCCACCTGACGAGATGGAAAACAATTAGAACCAGAGTCACAAATATCAGGTAAAAAGGAAAAATTATTGCAATCTTGGAAATATAAGCTATTAATATTATGAAAATTTCATGACAAATAAAATAATACAAAATACACATTACACAAGAGTATCAGATATACCTCAATAGGATGTGATTCCGCAAGTGCATCAAGCCTGAGACCTTCTTCAGTACATTCATTAAGAAACTGAGTCCAACATTTCCATTCGGGAAACAAAGTATCATTTGCTAAATAGCTAACCTGAAAAGAAAACATGTCACTAATAAATTAAGTGGATCTATTGGATAATATTTTAGAAACAAAAATACTAAAATGCATTTTATGTACCCAAGTCGCAAACCCTTCATTAAGCCAAAGATGTGTCCACCACTCCATTGTCACAAGATTTCCAAACCACTGGTGTGCTAACTCATGTGCTACAACACTTGCAATCTGATATGGAAATGAAAATAGCCTTGTTTAATTTACATCTTAACAATTTTACTGAAATGTTAATGTCGATTTGTGTTCAACATTAGAACATCCTTATAACAATTTCATCAAACTTGATCAATACTCTGAAGTCTGAACACATTCAGTAATTCAATCACTTTCATTAAGCCAGATCACAAAGAACGATTAAAAGATAATCAAATCGATATTTAGGCATGCAATATGTGAATATTCTATATTTATGCATTTTTAGCAAAAAAACATTTACATAAAGTTTCATGATGAAACTCAAACGCACTGACCCTATGTATAAGGCATATTAGGCGCATAGCCTGAATCTTCATAAACATTCATAGAAATACTTGTCAACTTTCAATCAACTCCTACATTTTAACACTGAATTTCATTTAACAATCGAAGAAAATATCTATTTAATGACTTCAAATGATTCAGATACTGATCTAACAAGAAAATACAACATGGATATTGTTAGGATTCGTGCAATGTGCTGTTAATAATTTTTAAGTAGAGATCTAGATGATAATTACCCACTGCTTGTTAGAAGCTGCCGAAAGATGTTCATCATAAAGAAGATCTGTATCACGATATGTCACCAATCCATAATTTTCCATGCCCCCCGCAGCAAAATCCGGGATAGCAATCATATCCAATTTCGACAGTGCATAAGGTGTTTCGAAGTACCTGAAATAGTCAGTACACAGTCAATTGGTCAAATACAACAACTATACCATAAAACAAAAGCTTTATTGTGCACATGGAAAATGGAGACCACTGACCAAGACCCAAGGTGCTGAAAAGTAAAATGCAGATTAAAGTTCAAATTTTCTATATGTTGGGGGGTCAAAGACTCAAAATGGAAAGTAACCAGATGATCAGAAAGTAGATCACCTTTCATATAGATGAAGAGTCTTCATGGCAACATCCAAAGCAAACTTACCCTGATCACTTTTACCAACCTGAGTGTACACACGGACCTTGGTACCTTTATAGGTATAATAAATACACATGAATCGGGACTCATGTAATTAAATTTTAACATTAATTACATTAAAAAAATATTTTTATATAAAACCATACCATCAGAAGAAATTCCTTCAACATAATCAAACATGCCAACAACTACAGCAACTAAATAGGTCGACATAAATGGTGATTCTTCATAACACACGGTCTTCGATGGACCATTAACTTTTTCTTCAGTAACTGGCATACATGACAATGCCATGAGATCAGAAGGTACCACCAATGTTATTTTGAATGTTGCCTGATTATAAATAATTCAAATCATATATTCATATCGACTTCAATGCAAAAAAAAAAGATTATAAAATCACATACACAAACGTCACAACAGAGAGAAATGTCTCCTAAAACAGCAGTACCTTAAAGGCAGGTTCATCCCAACAGGGAAAACATCGTCTGGCATCAACCGGCTCAAATTGTGTAACGGCCATGTTCTTCTTCTCCCCATTGAGCTCATAAGAACTAAACATATTTATAAAAAAAAAAAAAGGCTCGAAGAAGAACAATAACAAAATGCAAAATACGGAAATAGCATTTTCTATTCTCCAAAAAGAGGACATTTTTTTTTTTTGAGAAAACCAAACTGGCAGAGTACGAAACTGTCATACCTCCTGTAGAACCCTTTCATCTGATCATTCAAAGTCCCAGAGAATCTTATTCTCAAAACTCCTACTCCAAGAGGAAGATGATCATCGAATCCTAAAACCAGAATCTCGTCTTCCGGAACGTGCACAAGCTCCGACGGCCGTAGCTCCTTAAAAAAACAAATCACATGATCAACCAACGCACAAAAAATCAACAAGGAAACACTGCAGAGAAAGAAAGAACCTTCGGCACCTGAGAGGATTTAGAGGTTTCAAATAATACAGGGAAATCATCGTCGAAGATGAGTTCCACAGCATTGAGAACGATGAACCGAGTCTCAGCAACAATATCAATGGTGATCTCAACGGATCCGGAGAATTTGCAGTGGAAGAGATCGGGCTTGAGAGTAAGATCGTAGCATTTGGGGATCGCAAATCTAGGCAACCTCGCCTGACCTTTGAACTGCTCCGATGTCATTTCCCCTCCGTTCCGAATCCGATCCCACTTCCCACTTCCCAGTGTTCTACGTACAAGAGGTTTTGCACTTTATAACTTCTGTTACGATTTTACGAATCCTCAATTCATTGTAATTAATAAATTAATAAAAAACTTTACAGCGATTACACCCTTTACTTTTGTTATTATTACATTATCCTCCTTTATATTACTATGTAACTTTTGTAGCTTTACACCTATATTATTCTCTTTTAAAATCCGACTGATACCCGAACGGGGCAAATGCTCGTCAAAATATGACGGGTTTCGGGTCAGATCCATATCCACCCTCAAAATCAAATAATTTTTAAAGATTATCTATTAGAATTAATTATGTAATTGTATTAATTCATAATGATATTAATTTATTTTTTATAAATAAAACTATTGTCCAGTTTACAAAAATAGAGTATAGAAATAAAACAGAAGTAAAAAGAAATGAGGAAGAAGTTCATTGACTTTCTCTCGTTAGCTATGTAACTAGTTATATAGCAACTAGATACGCTGTCTTAAGAAGTTGGTCTTTCATACTTCCATCATAGATATTTTTAAAAGATGACAATAACTTTTCTTGCAATACACCATAATGATTTTAATGATGTCGTATAAAGAATAAATATTATACAACACATTTTTTATTCGGTTCTAAGTATTATTTTTAGGGGTATTTATACAATAATATTCTTGGACTTCAAACCTTCTTGGGCTTGACAAGCCCGACCCATTGGGCTTCTGTTTTTTTCCATCCATCCCAATTACAGAGATAATAAAGTAAAGGTGAAGCTTTACATTATGTTCTAATTAATAATTACATTACAAAAATAGGAATTAGTCCCTTTTTAACTAAGAATTGAAGAACTTGTGTAGAAATTTCTAAACTTTATCTTCTATTTTTGCATTATTTTTCTAAATTTTATTCAAATCTTCTATAAACTACTATAATAATTTATCCAATTTAATCACATATCTATTTATAGGGCTATTGTTTATTATAAATAAGATAGAGTAGTTCTTCAATTTTTTCATAGTAAAATTAAAAATGTATTGTTTATAATATTGGTTGGTATTAAGTTTTAAAGATAAATATTTTTTGTTAATAATTATGATTACTATATTTAAATATAAATTGAATTTTAAAAAAATTACAATTATTTTTAATATTTTAAAAGATTTAATATAAATTATTATTTTCTTATAATAAATCGATAATGAAATGGACGTTTTTTAAAGGTATTATTACATAATCTTTTAAAACTTAATTATTGTTATTTAATTTTATTAAATAGATAATTTATTTTCAAATTATAAGGAAGCTAAAAGATAATAATTTTAATATTATTAATTATTATAATTAATTCATATTTTCAAATGGTTTTATCAATATATAATACAAACATAAATATGATTCATAAAAGAAATTTTATTTATAAAATATTAGATTGATAAAAAAAAAATTGTTTAATTGAATGATATTTAGTTTTTAGGATTTTTATATCATCTTTTGAATTTTCAAACTGGAGATTTTTTTTTTGATTAATATTTAAATTTTAGGCATCTTTATTTAGCATACTATAAAACGATCTCTACCCGAAGTCCACGACGAGAGGTTGAGAATCACCAGATTTGAGGAAGAAATTGAAACAGAAAACTAACTTTTGAAAACTATATAAAATGTATGGAAAAACATCTGGAACGGTCCGTCCGCACGGTGATCACCGTGCGGACACCAGATCAAACCGTCCATTCCCCTCCTCGATCCGTACGATTCCGGTTCCGGGTTCCGGGTTCCGATTCCGATTCCGCGTCGTTCCGATTCCGGTTTATGTTCCGATTCCGCGGAACCGAAATCGAGTTCCGCGGAACTCGCAATCGCGGTCACGGAACGGTAGATATATATTACAGGGCCCCGGATCAACTCCTCTTCGTACGATGGATTTGATTCTTTTTTATTTCCTCGTTGTACCGTCCAGATCTTACACCATGGTGTGCCCAGAGATCCGAAGTCGAATCCATTTAAATCGCTCCCTTGTAATTCAGAACCGTAATTCAATGATGAAGAAACGCAGGCGAGCATCCTCGATTTGGTGAGGAACACACCTAGTAAGGAAATCAAAAAGAGGGAAACCACCTCGCCATTCCGGAACCCAACTCGCCATTATCAGCACATTCGTTCCAGGAACCCAACTCGCCATTCCGGAACTGCAATCGTTCCAGGAATGTTGGTGTGGTACCGTCCAGATCTTACACCATGGCGTGCCCAGAGATCCGAAGTCGAATCCATTTAAATCGCTCCCTTGTAATTCAGAACCGTAATTCAATGATGAAGAAACGCAGGCGAGCATCCTCGATTTGGTGAGGAACACACCTAGTAAGGAAATCAAAAATCAGAAAACCACCTCGCCATTCCGGAACCCAACTCGCCATTATCAGCACATTCGTTCCAGGAACCCAACTCGCCATTCCGGAACTGCAATCGTTCCAGGAATGGCGAGTTGGGTTCCTGGAACGATTGCGATCGCGGAACCGAAATCGAGTTCCGCGGAACTCGCAATCGCGGTTCCCGGAACGGTAGATATATATCACAGGGCCCCGGATCAACTCCTCTTCGTACGATGGGAAGCCATTCATCAGGTATTTGATTCTTTTTTATTTCCTCGTGTTGGTCATTCATCAGCCCTGTGATAACGGAGTTGATCGGCGTACAGAGGTAAGGTACCGCACATTGGTCTGTTGCGGACAGGGTCGCACCTGATTTTTCCTGTAAAATGTATTTTAGTGTTTGAAATATAAAAATTACACAAAGTATTTATAGTGTTTGAAATATTTTTATTACATCCAAAAATATCTATTAATACAACTAAGTCCTTAAAAGCTTTTAGTTGTATTTTAATTTCCTTCGTAATCCGAGACGATTGTTCCGTTAAAACTTTAACCTGTTATAAAAAACATTGGCTATTAATAACACAATAGATTACATTATCAGTTTACTTAATAACTTGTTTAACCTGTTTAATTAGTATTTAAGAGTTTGATTTTAAAACAATACTTAGCAAAATTTAACAGTACTTAATTATATCTAATACATACTTTGAATTTTCAAACCGGAGATCAATGTTTATTTTATTTTAATTGATATTTAGATTTTAGAGATCATTTTAATTTTTAACCCTTTGAATTTCAAACTAGAGTTTGATTTTTTTATATAACGTATATTACTAGGTGTGTCAAAATGCGCTAATACGGTAACGAGTACAACTCGAGGTTAATGTAACATACAACGTATAACTCGTTGTACAGAGTTTAATCGTTGATGAATAATGTATTGTCAGTCAACGGATTAAAATCTGACGGTCGACGCATTTTGACACATAGAAGACTTGACGCGCTTGAAACTAGCTTTGATTAAATATTAAAATGTATTTGAACTGCCAATTGGGCTAGGCCAGTAAGTATGAGTCCAACCAGTTTCCTTTAATATATTTCAATAATTTTTGTAGTTGTTGGTATCGCGGCTCGTCCATGGACCTGACCGTGCGAAAGGTCTGGGCCCAGGAAAACTCAGGAGGCCAAAAGGCCCGTGGAAAATCCAATAAATACCTCCCCAGGGGAGAGGGACTAAGGAGATTGAGAGAGAGTTGCATCAGTAATTTATGTATCATTAAAAACAAGATTTTTTGAACTATAAATAAGTATTAAATAGATGAATAAAAATTCCTAAAACCCTAAAACAATTACGACAGGCCCTCGATCTTTCTCTTTACGTAGGCAATTTCAGTTTGGAGGCGATCGGAGTTACAACAGGATATGCCGAGGCCGGAACTACAGGCTCCTCCAGAGATATTTTATAATGAATCCGAAGCTCGCAAGTACACAACATCTTCTCGCATAATCGAAATCCAGGTATCGATGATTCTCCCTTTTCCTAGATTTTCTTCTTCGGTTTTTTCTTTGATTTCATCTTTTGATTTTTCTTCTTCTTCCGAATGTACAGGCCAAGATCTCTGAACGAGCATACGAGCTCCTTGCGTTGCCTGATGATGGTGTGCCGCGCTTTCTTCTCGACATAGGTTAGTTGTCTGGTTCAATTCTGATGCTCGTCATGTTTTTTTTTCCACCCATGTGTTCTACGATTTAAGTTTTCTCATTTTTATATTTTTTATGATCACTTGACATTTAGACATGTTACTTTTTATTATTTGATACTCTGTTTTTTTTTCCTAATACCTATTTAAATTTTTTGTTTTACATTTCTGATTTCCCTTTTAGGATGTGGATCTGGGCTTAGTGGGGAAATTATATCTGAGAAAGGGCATCACTGGATCGGTCTTGATGTTTCACCATCAATGCTTGGTATTATTATCTTCACATCTCTCTTATTTTGGCCTTTGGGTTTATTAGTATAATAATGTCGGTGTTTAGTATATACTAGTCTTAGTCTATATTTTAATATAATCAGACTTTAGTATAATTCTAGAATGTTCTAATCGGATAAGATTTATTTCTAATGAAATTTTAAATTTATCAAAAAAATTTTTGGATAGAGTCGACAGAATATTAGAGATCTAATCCCTCCTAATTGTAATTGTATATAAGTTGTTTAATAACATTTTAGGAAGGATTGATCACTTGATCTCCTCCACTTTCTTAATCTTTGATTGTGCAACAGTAGATGAGGACGGATTAGCCATTAGCGAGAATGGAATGATAAGAGTGACACACAAGTATTTGAAGGCAATTGATCGATATATTAATAGCACCCTTATTGATTTCATTTATACACACTAGGATGAGGTGAACAACCACAAAATGTAATGGAGGTTGTTAAACCAGAATGTTAACAAATTTACTTATGAGAAACTTCTATAAAAGTTAATTATGTATAATTCAATACCTAAGACCCTATCTTACTGTGAATATATTAGTGATATGATATGATATATATGATATGATATGATCTATATAATATGACATGATACTGATTAGTGATATGATATATATTATTGTAGTATTAAGTATAACAGAATGAAAAGGCATCGAGTATCTCTCTCACTTATTTACATCTCTTATAGAATACTCTTTGGATTAAACACAGGTGATTGCTGCATTTCACATTATCTCTGTCAAAAGTTCTAAATTATTGTTCATTTATTGTTTTATAGTCAATTCATTGTGTGTCAAATTGGTTCAATATTTCAGATGTGGCATTAGAACGTGAGGTAGACGGAGATGTTATGCTTGCTGACATGGGCCAGGTATTAATGTTTATATCTTACACAATATTAACTTTTTGTGCTTTCATTTTATTGTTGTTTGGTTCTGAGTTTTTCTGTTTCGTTGGTTGTTTTTATAGCACATATTCATATATCCCTCGTTTCATAAATTTCATATATCTTATTCTAAAAATGCAACCAGTTCAATTCTACTGTTCATGTATGAGAAAGTCTTTTTGTCTATCTATACAAGTCAGAAAACATGCTACAAAAAGTCATTATAAGACTTAAAACTTACACGTCAAGATCATTAAGTCCATTAAATGAGAAATCTACATGCATTTTTAATGATTCGGTGTAGTCTTTCAATGGTTTTGGAAGAAAACTCATCTATTTTTATGTTATATTTACATTTTATCCTTTTTCACTTAAAAACATAAATTTTATTCGTTTATGTAACATTTGATATTTTAAATTGTACTGATGTCAAATAACAGTAAAACCATGTTAAGACATCAATCTTATTAGATTGATTTTAATTATTTGTTTTCTATAATTGTTATGGGTGCAGATCACAAATTTTGCTCTCTTCATGTAACATCATTTCCTTTCTTTATGTCATATGATAGGGGTTAGCTCTCAAACCTGGATCAATAGATGGTGCCATCAGCATCTCGGCTGTTCAGGTTTTCCATTTTCTTGCAAGTATTTGCTGCATTTTTGATTTTGCAACGTAAATTTATTTACTAAATTTACTTGTGCAATGGTGATTGTCAAGTTGTGATATTTATCAATTATGTTTACAATAATTTTTTTTCATGATTGATGCAGTGGCTATGTTATGCTGATAAGTCTGCTCATCAACCAAGATTGCGATTGAAGTATGTTATGATTGTTATATCACAAATGGCTCTTCATCAGTCTTCTAAATTTGTAATTACTTTCAGGGCTTTCTTTGCAACATTATATCGGTGTTTAGCAAGAGGAGCAAGAGCTGTGCTACAGATATATGCTGAAAATATCCATCAGCATGAGATGATCATGTCTTATGCTATGCGATCTGGGTTTGCTGGCGGTATGGTTGTCGATTGGCCTCACAGGTATCTGGATCGAAAACATTATTTAATGTTTATAACCATTGCCATTAAAAAGATACACGCTTTATTTTTTCGTATTGTTACGTGTTGCAGTTCAAAAGCTAGGAAAGCTTATCTTGTGCTCACTTGTGGTTCGACATCTTTTATTTCTTCACTTCCAAAGGCAAAAGGTGTAGATGGAGAAACCTGCAGTGATGGTGATGATAGTGAGGATGAAAAAAATCATACAGTAAGCCCACATTGACATCCATTTTTTAAAAAACTTTTATGTTCTTTAAAACAAAATATTCATTGAAAATTGATATTTTAAATTTCTTTCTATTTCTATTTTGTATTTCAGGTTTGCATGTCTGAGCGAAACAGGGCAAGGAAAAAGATGAAAATAACGAAGAATGTGAAGGGGAAAGAATGGGTGCTGAAGAAGAAACAACAAATGAGAAATAGAGAATGTTCAGTGCCTCCTGATACAAAATACACAGCCCGAAAACGGAAAAGCCGATTTTGATTTATTAATAATCAGTTTTTCAATTTTATTTTTATTTTAAACAAGCATTTTTTTTTTAGTTATGAATTATAATAGCATTTTAGGCTTGTGTAGTTTTGTGATTGTAATGGTGTCATTTCTAAAGAAGAATGATAGCTTGAATTGTTCCACAATTCAACCCAAGGTAACAATTTCAACAACCTATTAGGGTTCTCGTGACAATAAGATCTTATGTACATCTTTAATGTCTTATTCACAGTCTCAGTTTGCCCATCTTATTGGGGGTGATGAGAGTGTTTAATTTCATCCAAAATCTAGATGTGAAAATCTTTTTTTTTTTTTTTTTTTTAAATGGCGGCCGTCCCAAAATCGCGCCCTGCAAAAATAACATGTTTTTTATCATTTTCAAAACTCCTTGATAATGCAACAGCCATAATATTTTCTTTCCTTGGTTGATAGACAATAGATAATTCAAATCCCAGTAGCTTACAAAGGAAAAATGAAACGATTATAAATTATTGAGAGTTAGAATAAATTTTTTAAGCTCTTATGATCAATTTTGATTATAAAGTGGGATCCCAATAACAAGTAATGTCTCCATTTACTTACAACTTGAGTAATGACATACATTTTATTCACATAGATTGAGGTTGCCATAATCCTGAAGAATTGAAGCTGATAGGATGAGATTTTTGACTAAAGACAATTCGATCCTATCCCATTCTTACATATGTATCTGTCTCAACAGTCACCATGGTTGATTTTAAAATTTCAAAACAGATAGAGGCTTCATCTCCCCAATTGAAGTTGTCTTTTCTCAGAAGGTCAGTCATGGGTGTTGCAATAGAGACATAACCCTTGATGAATCTCCTGTAATAACTGGTAAGTCCTAAAAATCCTCTTAGCATTTTTAAATTTTTAGGTCTTAGCCATTCCACCATGGCTTTAATCTTATCTTATTCAGGATTGACTCCATCTTCTACAACAACATGCCTTAGAAATGTCATATAATCTTTCCTAAATGAGCACTTGAAAAGTTTCACAATAAGTTTATTAGTCCTGGAGTAGCTCAAACACACACTTCAGATGTTTAATATGTTCTAGCACAGAGGCACTATATATCAATATATCATCAAAAAATACTATCATAAACTTCCTCAAATACTGAGAGAAAACAGAATTTATAATTGATTGGAAGGTAGATGGGGCATTAGTTAGCCCAAAGGACATCACAAAAAACTCAAAGTGCCCTTGATGTGTTCTAAATGTAGTCCTCTTAATTAGTATGATTAGGGTTCACTGTGATCTGATGAAACCCAAATCTCAAATCCAACATTGAATAAATAGTAGACCCTTTTAATTCTTCTAACATCTCATCAACCGTGGGAATTAGATATTATCCTTGATGGTTAAAGCATTCAAAGCCCTATAATCCACACCACAACATAACACAAATTCTTAAAAGATTAACCAATCGAAACATATCGTCGAAAAGGACCAAATTCAGCATGTCGTACCTCAACGCAACGTAACGGGAAGTACATCACCAATAGATAGTAGATTCATTGGAGAACGAGAACATCTGAGGAAACGACCAAGAGATACATTCCAGAATCAAGAGCGTAGGGAAGCGAATAGCTAGAGTCCCTACCATGCTGCATAATCCATTTGATCCATTACGAAGGAGTCCTAACAGAGTGGGAAGGACGTACTCTCTCACGTCACTCAAACCACTTCCTAAAATGGAATGCCACATTGGAACTGGGGGAAGAGTATGACCGTGGTAACAAAGGTGGGGGAAAGGAAACACCATCGGCCGAACTATTTATCATAAAGAACTGGTAAAAAGCACATTTAAAGAAAATGAAATAGAACAAAAAATCACTGATATTAAAATAGAAGCGGAAAAACCCTAAATGAAAAAGAATAATGAATACAAATATCCAAAAAAAAGGGAAGGATTTCGTTGCAGAAGTTCAGATGTACATTTAGAAGTATTTCAAAAAGTAAAGAAACGAATGTACCATTTTGGACTTCAACGGATGATCGACGACGACGAGACAGAGGGACGCAGACGATTGAGGAAATCTAATTATGGTTGATTCGGCCTCGCCCCGTTTTATGGCCGAGGCAAGACGACCTGCTGGTATGTGAGCCTTACACGCTGATGCTCACACACTCAAATACACTTCCTCCTTAGGATCAAGTGTTATGACTCTCTCTTTGATTTCTAACCCCCTCCCTAGGGGTCTAGGGAAGGTATTTATACAGTGGTCGACCCTTATTTACTTTATGGGGTTACCTCGGCCCAAAGGCCCTTCATCCCGCCTGACCCATGGTCCATGGTCCGTGCAACAGGTCGTGGTACCAACACCAACCAGGCGACCACCAACCATCATCGTGAATTCGTGAAATCCGACAATGATCGGAGGGAGATGTAGGCTCACATTTTTTATATAAAAACACATAATATATCACTAGTTACATATAAAGATGCAAATTAACTTGAGCTTAGCTTAATAAAGTCAAATTTGGCTTGGCTCGTTAATTTTTTAAACGAATCGAGCTTGAACTTAATAAGCTTAAATTAAACAAGATTGACTAGACTTGTTTTATTAATAAGATTGACTAGACTTGAAAAGTAAGTACTTGGACGAAAAAAAGAATAAAAGGGATGAATAAATTTTTTTTGTCATAAAATAACTAAGTTTTTTATAATTTTTTTTAAAAAAATCTTTTCATCCTTATGTTTATTTTAACTCTAAATAAGCTAACAAACGAAGCTTAACTTGATAAAACTTGACTTGATTTTGCTTGATAGATGTATCAAGCTTAGTGATAAGGCTTGGCTCATTAGCTTACTAGCCCGAGTTGATCGCAAGCTTGGGTTTCAATTTGCATCCCTAATTACGTATTACTTACTATTTTTGATAATTCAACGAGTCGAGTTTTGTAGGAATTGCTCGAACTCATAAGGAATTTCTGAGATTAACTCATAGGGTCGATAAAACAAAACTCAATCTTTAATGATTTAAATTTTCAAAGAAAAAAAATGTATTAGATCATTTAAAAAAATTAGCCTCTCTATATAAAAAATTATAAACATATATTTTTTATTATTAAGTCATGTCGAGCACCCTAACCCAAATTTCGAACTCGCATCTATCGAGTCGAGTCTTATCGATTCGAGCTCAAACTCACATCCCTTATTCTCACCTGCACCCTGAAAATTTAATTAAAAAAGAAATGTAAAAAAGAACAAATGAAGTAAGCGTAAAAAAAAATTGCACATTCTATGGAAAAATGACCTCATTCCATACCTGTATGAAGTTAATTCTATGTGAAACTGAGTTTGGAAATTTGAGGTTAGAAGACTTCAATCTTTAATTTTGCATCCTAACATCTACAACAAGTAAGGTGATAAGACTAAGGACGGTAAAGATTTTACTCCGTGCCTTGAGGTCCTTGACGCCCGTTGCACCAATGCTATTTTATCCCACACGTTCGTTGACATGAGATCAAAGAAATCATATAAAAAAAATTTTAAAATAAACATTTAATAATTTTTTTTTTTTTAAATCCTAATTTCATTTCATTTCCTTCTCTCCTTCTCGTCGAATTTCCTCACTATCATCATCGAATCTCCTCGTCGTCGATGTCTGATTTCATCTATTTACAAACCATCCTTGTGATTTTTTATTAAAATAGCGGTACGCATCTTTGTTTATATTAACTTATATTTTTTGATTTATAAATAACACTAATAAATTTGAAAACATATTACAACGAATTGAATAATAAAAACATTGAGGATGTGAATATATTGAGGTTGTTCTTCACTCAAGGGAAGACCCTTTACACCACATAGGTTTGCCAAGACAACTATGTTAGCTTAGTTGATCCTCTACATCAACTTTTTTTTTATAAAGTAAGATTGACTCATTAGTCTCAAAAACTATTAAAGTTTCTAAAGTTTAAGATTCAAATCTTACTTTGTATATTTTTACTTAAATTTATCCAATGATATATTATGTGATTCTGATATATCATCCAGAGATTGACAACTCTACATCTGTAAAGAGGTACCATGCGTTTTCAAGAAAAAAAGAAAAAAAGTTGATGCAATTTATTTAAATAGTTGTGATTTTTGATGTTTACAGGGATTGCACGAATAGTTTTTATAGGGATTACCTCCTCCTAACACCCTTCTTGTAAGTAAACCAGTATAATTTTATCCAAGCAAAAACAAAATGATGAGAGAAGATCGAGGAGAAACAACAACTGAACTACTTGTGAGCCAATTCATTTACTATTCCTCCCAAAGTGTTTTCATTCTTGATACTAAGAACCCAGCTGGAATTGATTTTAACTACCTCAAGGCTCTGCTTCAATACCCTAACAAATGATGTTTTAGAATGGGTGGAGAAAAACTCATCAACCTCAATAACTTTCTCTTCTGAGCAGAACTGAAATGGGAGAATGGATGTTACAATCATCAAAAATAGAAATGGTATGATTTGAATCAGGAATGAGAGATGTGTGTGGTGTAGTATACCGGTGATACAACAGCTCCGACAAAACGACCTAGCAAATATCCTGATTTCCATGTGTTTGAGATGAACTCCCAGTTATCCTGAAACATAAATAAAAAGATGATCAAATGGTAACTCATCATGGTAACATAAATAAAGAGATGAAGGTAACTAGGCCAGAATTTTTGTTCTGTTTTGAAAAAGGTAAAATATTTGGTATCATACATAAAAGTCTTGTAAATGATAAACGAGAAAAAAATTGTAAATATTTAAAACAAAATCTATTAGTAGATTAGTTAAGTACCTTCAGCCACTTCCAAGCAGTTTCACGACCTTGTCTACCTACTCCTGCCAAACAGAAAATCGCATCTTGTGTTCGAACCTGTAATACATAAGCATGAATTAGGAATCTCATCCACTAATAAAAGTATGTTTTAGCAAAACAGGTTGTCTCATTCGCGAAATACCTCAGAACATAACGAAAAATTGAGAGCTTTCAAAACAATATCTGGATCAGGGCAAGAAGCCAAAGAGCCTAGTGGTCAAACAAGAAAAACAAAATTCATTGGAAAGCAAACAGAAGAAATTTTTTAAATCTATCTAGTTCCCCTCCATCTGAACCAGGGTCACTTAACCTACCTAGAATACGTCCCTTTTCTTGGCTAAGATCAGTTTCTCTATAAACTCTTAGCAAAGAATCAAATCCAGAACTATTTGAACTGTTGTCAGTTTGCATAACAGCAACATATGCCGCCTGCAATAATTTGATAAAAAATATAAACACGGGTATGTGAGAAACAGTAAACAAGGCTATTAAAACTTATGTTCACAAACTTTTCTCGTGTCAGGTGGAAGTAGAGAACTATTTCTGTCAGCTAAGAATGCATTAAAACGTCTTTGTGCCTCTTTCAGAGTAGCTTCATGCCCAAAAAATGCAAGGGCAGTTAAAATTTCTCCTCTCAACATTGAATCCAAATGGCTTTCTTCATTCTTTGGGTCCCAACCTAATTTCCTGCAAAAATATGAACATTCTTAGCATGTAGTCATGTACAGAGATGACTAATATTCTAAAATGTAACATGTAATATCGATTCAAATGAGAAGGTAAAAAAAATGCCATTATATTTGTTTCCACACTTATCCTGTAGTATAATTTCATAAAAAAATGTATGAAAACATGCCATAAATTAGAAAACTTCCTGGACAGAATATCCTGCTTGTCAATATTAGCAATAAAATAGTGGAAACACAAAGATCAAAATCCAAACGATCATTTTTTTTATAAAGGTAAAATTCCATTATTATTTTTTATGTCATCTTACCTGATGTCAGGTTAGGTGACATCAAAGAGGCTTGCCAAAAATCCACTCACCATTCATCTCCATGGTGTCTGCACTGGAATATACTAGGGGCACTCACTTGATACATCTGGTCCTAGAGAGGAACAGAGGCTAAGACAACACTCATTAAGGCATCCCGAAGTTCTACACAATGAGATAATTCAGAGTTCCATCCAGCCTATCTTATAGAGCTGATAAATATAAAAAAAGCTGTGGCTCACAATTTAGAGGAAAGCACTACTATTCAGGTGTGGGAGACTAAGCTCATGAAGGAACACTAAGTGCAATAACTACATAGAAGAGAGTCAAAGGGTGCAAACCCATCTCCCTAATTTTATCCTTTCTCTTCCATTTTGTAATTCGGGGTACTTCATTTTATTAAATGAAAATTTTAATACTGGTGGAAAAAAAATCCATTGATTAGATTGAATGCTCAAAAATATCATTCAAGGCTTATTAGGACATCATCTTGTCTTGTCCGACCCATCATCGTCTCTCGTCTGAACCCTTGCATCTAAAATCAGTTACAGGATACCTATTCCAAATTCCTTCTAGTTCAGTGATCAACTGCTACGGTTAGGCGGTGATTGAATTTTTGGAAAACAGATTCATCCGTTGATATCTTAGTTTCGTAAGGTATGATCTACGGCGAAACATTAAAACCTTTTTCATCACTTCATAAGATCTCTGTTTTAACTTTTAACAAAATCCATTGTTGGTTGCTGAGACTTGCTCAAGAATATGAAAAATAACAGGTTGCTAATATCTGATTAAAAGATTTCCTGAAATTCTTTATTAAGTTTAGCAAACAATTTAGATGGATTCCAAGACAAGCTTACAGTTAGTCAAGCCGACAGATTTTGATTGAATTCTGTTATAAGGGCTGACTACAGATGAAACGGAACTCGAAGAAGAATGATCGATCTGAGAAGGATGGTCAAGATCTTTTATCTGAGATTACTGCATTTTAACAATCATAAATTTGTCTATTTATTAATGATTTTGCAATTCCCATCCGTCTGTTTGTGATTCCCATCTACCTGCCATGCAGGGTAAAAGCTTTGGCGGCAGAAATCTCTAAATACCAAATGATTTGACATGCAAGCTCCAAATTATTATCCAAAAGTTTTATTAACAAGATTACATGCACTCCCTCCCATTTCTGATTTTTGGTATTTTTTATGATTAAATAGTAACTTATTGATTTTAAAACTCTGCCTAGTATTTAAACAAGGATAGAAAAAATATGTCTAATATAAAACTTACTCTGCTGCAGACTTCAGTAGAATGATGAAGAACTTTTTGATATCATTCGACAATTCAGGAGTAGCATCAGCTGTTATTTTTAAAACTTTGTAAGCCACCTGTCAAAAAAAAAAGCAAGAAAAATCAAAATGTAATAAAAGTAAAATAAATAAATGAATTGAGTAGGTAGTTCAATCAATCATAAAAACACAAAATTACCGTGATTATGTGCGACAAGACAGTATAGTCAGATTCTTGCCTGTAAGAATTCATTAATGACAACAAAGATGACAGTGATTTCTTACAAGCCATACATAGAGAAAATGAATCTTCTAAAACACCTGAATGACAAATATTAAGGAATAAAGCATTACAATTTATAGTACAACAATAAAAATATATAATAATTTACGATGAAACAATGATTTACAGGAAGATTTTTTTGAAAAAACCATAAGGCAAATCAAAGATTCTATTAAATTTATTAACACTAACTAATTGACAATTAATAATTATTGAAATTAACTAAAATAGAAAATGCAAATATGCAAAAAATTCATTACCAAATCTATCTGTTGGAGAAAGCATGTTGGCCTCAATTGCCTTCCCAAGTCTAGCTAAAAGATTATCATCATATTTTACCCTATAAAATCCAGTTTGATTAACATTGACTTTAATCCAGAAAGACTCTCCATTGTCATTCTTGCTTTTTATGAGATCGGTTAAATCCATTCTATCAACTTTTGATTTCAGTAAGAAGTTTCTCTGAGCATCATACGAACCACATGATAAAGTAACAGGTACAATCCACTGCCCATCCCCAGATGATCCATTTGATAAAAATTGCGTCTAGAATAAAAAGAGAATTCATTAGATTATTTTCTAATATAACTATAATTAATGTTCTGTACTTTCGCCTTTCGGTATTAATTCCTAAATAAGTATAGCAAAACATGTAAGTGGTGACTAATTTAATATAGTATCAATATTCGTTGACATTTCATACCATAAATACAAAATAGATAAGTGAAAACTGAGAGGCATGTGATTGAAATGGGTTTAAGTTAATCATGAGACATGGAACGAAATAATTCCTAACTAAATAATCTTCAATCTTTCAAGCGTGGATTTTGGAATATTCTTTGAGATTAAACATAAATAATGTGTAGAATGCTAATAAAAAACCTGATTAAACTGCAGTTCATGACCAGCCAATTTTATGCCAATAACAGGATAGCCCATTTGCTTTGTCCATGAAGACATTATCATTTTTACTGGTTCCCCAGATTCCTCTTCAAGGACGTGCCATAAATCTTCCGTCCTTGCATTTGAGCAGGCAAATCGTTTTATGTAGCAAGCAAGTGCTTTCTGATCAAAACACCAATGTATCCATAAATCTTAAGAGATGCAGAGATGCGCATCAGATGCAAAAAAAATAGATGATCATTAGACAAAAAATACCTGAAAACACTCGGCCCCAAGATAACTTTGAAGCATTTGGATAACTGAAGCACCCTTTCTGTAACTTATTGCATCAAAAATTTCATCAATTTCACTTGCATGATTTATATCCACCTAAAGAGATGGCAAACAGTCAAACATAAGCTAGAAAGGACAATTTATTGGCAAACTTTGAACATAACCTATAATTATTATTTGATGAGATATATTATGAAAAATCAATAAATTCATGAGAAATAAAATAAAGTAATAAACCAAAATACCCATTACAGAACATAAATTCAACAGGCATGTTACAATAATGCAGCACCTTTAAAAATTAAAACAATGCACGATCAAATCTCAAATAGATAATTTGAGATATACCTCAATAGGATGCGATTCTGCAAGGGCATCAAGCCTGAGACCTTGAGTACATTGATCAAGGAATTGAGTCCAAACATTCCATTCCGGAAACATAGAATCATTTGCTAAATAGCTAACCTGAAAAGAAAAGCATGTCACTAATAAATTAGACATTACCATTGGGATAATATTGGAGAAACAAAATTACCAAAATGCATTTTATTTTTTATGTACCCAAGTTGCAAATCCTTCATTAAGCCAAAGGTGTGTCCACCACTCCATTGTCACAAGATTTCCAAACCACTGGTGTGCCAACTCATGTGCTACAACATTTGCAACCTTGTGAATTTTAAAAAAATGCTTTAATATCTATCTTAACAATTTGAAGGAAATGATAAATATTGATTTGTATTGAGCATCTTTAACAAAATATTGATTTGCATTGACAGCCTTAGATACGTATTGATTTGCATCTCCATTCAATATTTCATGTTCTAATGGCTACTTCTAGTAAAGAAAAGAATATAAGATTTAAATCATAATTAAGAAAAAAGATTTAAAAAATAAGAAAATAATTCAAAACTTTAGGGATCAAACAGCTAACAAAAAAGAACAAATTGATATTGATTCAAATATCATACTAATACTAATTATTACTAAATAAATAGTTATATATATATTCAGTTTTTTACTTTTTGAGTATTGGTATTGATTCAAATATCATACTAATACTAATTATTACTAAATAAATAGTTATATATATTCAGTTTTTTACTTTTTGAGTATTGGTAGTTGGTTGGAGGGGAGATAAACGAATTGTGGTTATCTTTTTATGATGCAATAAAATAAATGGCAAAAATTTATTTTCATTTCTCTCTACCCATATTGATCACTGAAAATGCATCTGTACAACATGAAGTTTGTGAATATTATGTATCCATGCAACACTATCAACAATTTTCAGATGATAAGCTAGATTTTATTCACCCTTTGCTTATTAGCAGCTGCTGAATGATGTTCATCATAGAGAAGTGCTGTATCACGGTATGTCACTAATCCATAATTCTCCATGGCTCCCGCAGCAAAATCAGGGATGGCAATCATATCCAATTTTGGAAGTGCATAAGGTGTATCAAAATACCTGATATAGATAGTCATATACAACAATTAAAACTAATAACAAAGTTGTGACGGCAAATTTAGATATGACAATGACAAACACTAGACAAAGCACTGAAAAGTAATCAGTGGATTAAAGTTCAAAATTTCCAGATGGTGGGAGTCAAAATGGAAAATAAGCAGACACAAGTTTTTTTTGCATATTTTGCAAACTAGATCTGATTTAAAATTTTCACATGCTAAAGCAAATTTACCCTGATCACTTTTACCAACCTGAGTGTACACACGGACCTTGGTACCTATACAAGTAAAATAAATACACTGATTACATGAATTGGGATCCAAGAACTCAGATTATAGCACATTAATTATTTTAAAAAAATAGATAAAACCATACCATCAGGAGAAATTCCTTCAACATAATCAAACATGCCAACAACCACAGCAACTAAATAGGTTGACATAATCGGGGATTCTTTGTAAAACACGGTCTTCAAGGGTCCATTGATCTTTTCTTCGGTAACGGGCATACATGACAATGCCACTAATTCAGAAGGTACCACCAATGTTATCTTGAATGTTGCCTGATTAGAAATAGTTCAAACCATATTATTATCATCATATTTTCTTATAGACTTCAAAAGTAATAAAATGAAACAACTTCAATGCACATGCGAGGAAAGAAATGGATACAAGATAACTCAATCATAAACACACAAAAGAGGGAAATGTCTCGTCCTCTCTAATACACAATAAATTGTAGATCCTGTAATTAGTTACAGTCTTACAGACCTAAACATACACGGTTATGGATTTATTTATGAATGTAAGAATATCATCTCCTCAATAAGAAAACACGATTATTCTGGATGTTCACATACTCTCCGTAAACAGAAGTACCTTAAAAGCAGGTTCATCCCAACAAGGAAAACATCGTCTGGCATCAGCTGGCTCGAATTGTGTAACTGCCATGTTCTTCTTCTCCCCATTGAGATCATAAGAACTAAACATAAAACAAAATTATGGGATTGAAAGATAGAAGAACAAAAAAATAAACATTGTACTACACAAAAAAGAGATTATTTTAGAAAAAATATAACACGATTAATTAAAATTTAAAACCAGCCAGGCAGTTTGTGAGAATAGTCAAACACACATACCTTCGGTAGAACCCCTTCATCTGATCATTCAAAGTCCCATAGAATCTTATCGCCAAAACTCCCACTCCAAGAGGAAGATAATCATCGAATCCTAAAACCAGAATCTCATCTTCTGGAATATGTACAAGCTCCGACGGCCGTAGCTCCTTCAAAAAATTCGTATCATTAAGAAACAAAAAAAAATCGACAAGGAAATCGAAAACAAAGAAAGAACCTTCGATACCTGAGAGGAGTTGGAGATTCTAAAAGAGACGGGGCCATCACCGTCGAAGGTGAGATCGGCTGCATTGAGGACGATGGATCGGGTCTCGGCAACAACATCAACGGTGATCTCAACGGATCCGGAGAAGGTGCAGTGGATGAGATCAGGTTGGAGTGTCAGATCGTAGCGCTTCGGGATCGCAAATCCCGGCAACCTAGCCTGCCCCTTGAACTGCTCCGATACCATTTTTCCGCTTTAGTTTCTTTTTTTTATCTGGAATTTTGATAGTGAATGACCGGTAGATTTATAGTAGGTACTAGATAGTTGATTGACAACTTACAAATACCATCAATGGACTATAACCTATAGATTTGAAGATAACAGTTACGGTTTCTTTAATCGAGACCGTTGGATCTTATCCATCCTTTTTTTAGATTGAGTTGACATCTACATGACTATTTTTTTCTGACTAGAGACACGTCTAAAAGTTGCAGAAATAACTCATAATACAAACAAAGGTAACTAACTACATACTCCTTAAAATTCGTTGGTCTAGCTTTAAGTTTCCCCACCCCTTTCATCTTCTCTCATTTCCGAAACCCATCAAAGAAGTAGGAACATGTTTTCGTCCGCCATGTGTTTGTGTTCACCCAGAGGCTCGATGTGGCTACATGTCAATTTCAATGTATTTGTTTGTTAAAAAAATTAACTCAACTGAGCACAGTAACTATGAGTCTATTAGGTTTATTAATTATGATTCAAAGTTCAAGTCTCACTGTTACAATAACGAAGTCAGGATTTAATTGAATCCAGTTTAATTTTATATTTTGAATAAGTTGTTTTATATATTAAGAGAAAAAATTAAGGTTTACAGAAGTTCAAACACACAAAAATAATTGATTTAAATATAGTTATACTTACTCTCTATCTAAGGAGACGGGTTTGTCCGACAGTTAACCAATCTTAACTTTTTTCACCTTGTTGTGGATCAGCAACTGAAGATCATCTCATTGGTGCAATGCCCTCTCTTCCACGTTTCTCTTGTGTAACTTTTTAAATTTGTCTTCCTTGAAACCGATTTCCACCCTATTGTGGATCAGTTTAATTTTATAATCTTTAAATCCTGGGGTGGGGTCTTACACTCTTCTTGGATCCGTCTCTGGCTGTGTATGAATTTTCTTTAAAATTTCATTATTATATAATCAATGATATATTATGTGATTATGATATATCACTACTTGGGGACATTTTTATATAAAAAAAGTGTTTTTTTTGTAACATTAGGGAGTTTTCAAGGAAAATGATGAACCCTATTGTGGAAGGACATGAGATCCAAGAATTAATTGTGCATTTGTTATGGACTTCTAGTTGTATTTGAAAAGGCCGCATCATAGCCAACTAGCGATGCACCGGTATGTTCATCAGTTCATTTTGAGTTTATATGGTTAAAAGATCTAACGACACCATCTTAATTGGTTAAAAAAATGAACAAAAAAATATTGACTCTCTCCCACTGATACGCTGTCTCAGAAAGTTGGTTTCTCATAAGTTTGTCGTAGAAGTCTTCAAAATGTGAAAACAACTTCGTAGAAGAAAGGACTTTTTGATTGAACTAAAAAAAATTATATTTGAATGAGAGTGATCTTGGACACCCTCTCATTAATATCCAATGTATATTTTCGTTGCTCTACATATAATTAACAACTATATTATGGTGGTTATGGAATATATGGTTAGATGAGATGGTCGAATTTTAGAGATTTGAAGACATAAGATGTGTAACTCGCTAGAGTAAATCTTGGATAATATTAACCATCCCATTCTAAGTTTTAAAAAAGAATTAGATTTCTTACCAAATAGATAAATAATTAAATACCCTCTATTTTAAAGGTTGTTAGTTATCATTATAAAACACAATTTAATTAGTCCAGTTGGTCACAATCACTATTTAGATGGTTGAAAATCTAGGGTTCGAGTTTCAATGTATTTATTTTAATTTTAATTTATTTATGTATCAGGTAACTTATCAAAAAGATTATTGATTAAAAAATCTATTTACTTGTTTTACTATGGACACCATTGATTAAAAGATCAATGGTTAAAAATATAACTTCATTTTAAATTAAACCTAATCCCCCATGGAGACTTCATTGGAATAATATTGAAGCACTTACTTGACACATCTGGTCTGAAAGAAAGAAGGCTACGTCAGTACACTCTTAGACCTCCAGAAGTGGTATTTCTGGAAATCATAAAGACTCCCGTCTTTCTTTCAGAACTGAAATCTTTAAAAAGGATTGTGCTTCACAAATGGAGAGAACTACTGTGTAAATTTGGGAGTCAAATTTATTTTATTTCACAAATGGAGAGAAATCTTTAAAAAGGCTTAGCTCTTAGTTACTTATCACTAGGAAAGCAAGTCAAATAGGACTACAGGAGTAGTTTGATGGAATGGGAAACTAATGCATCACCCCACCACATTTTATTTTTCTGTCCACTTGTAATCGTCAGGGTACTGCCCTTCATTATTTTAATGAAAAATATTTACTTTTTACAAAAAAAGTTAACCTAATCCGATCTTTTTTATTTACAACTGTGTGTATGTATATCCTTGATAGTCATCATTCTAGATTGTGTAAGAGGAAAAAAAATCCAGAATTGTCACGGATCACTGGTGGAGGGTCGACATTTGATATATCTATTTCTACCATTGAGTTAGAAATGTCATCCACTGAAAATGGTATGCTGCAGAAACAAAAAAAATGACAATATACGCATGAGAAATTAGATCCTTGATACATCAAAAGCAATCCATACTGAGAATTCAAGAGAGAATTACCTGGAATCATCATCCAGCAAGAAAGAAATGCTGACTGCATTGTCCGTATCCTCTGTCATCTGAGCCCTCATGCCTGCAACTACCTATCAAATACAAAGGGGCAATTAAACTATGTTCAAACTAATCATAGGAGAGGAAGAACTTACCTCCTGAGAGATAGTGTGTGTACCATATTTGTCATCCCAATACATCGTGCTGATTCTATAGATTTGTTGTAAACTGAGCCCCTGTGTATAAATTAAAGAAATGGCTAGGGAGGTCAGGGAGAATTGGATACCAATACTTCATGATAAAGGTACTTACTGGGCATAAATCTTTGGATATTTCCTTTAAAGATTTTTTGGATTTTTGATGCATAACCTGAATAATAATACATTTAAAATGAACATATCAGTTTGAGATGAAAAAATAAAATATGGTTGACTATTTTGTAATTTCATCACAATGAGTCAAGTACCAGGAATCCAACAGCTTGCCTAATATGTTTCAGTTCATCCCAGGCTGAGCCAGAATACTGCAATTTTTTTTTCAATTTTAAATGTTATTAACAAAATCTAGAAAATCAAAAGAACAAATTAAAGCATACATTTTCAGTTGCAGAAAAGCACCAATGCTCTAACTCGCTCAATCCTGATTTAACATATTCACCATTGCTGAAGGAACAACATTCACGTCGCAATAAAAGACTAGAAAGGATAAATAAACATTATGAGTTAAGTGAATTTGGTTGATCTGGTGTTATCTCAACTCCATAGAAATGTGCATCTCTAACTAGAAATAAATATCAACCTGTTGAATAGTTGTACATTGATAAATGAAAATATCTGTGTGAACACTTTGCAAACAAGGTAAGGAGGCACCTGCAAGACAAGTAATAAATTCAATCTAGTGACACCAATTATAGTAAGCTGAAACTAAACTCTAAACTGTAGTAAGCTTACAAAATTAGCTTTCATTATCTTCAGATAGTTGTTGAGTATTTTCACAATGCTATGCCAATGAGCAATTAGAATTAGTCGTGCTTCAGTAGCTACTTTGAAATGTGCTCCTTTTACTAAGGTTGCATGGGATGTTCTTGGAGCCTGCATCAAAATATATGAGAATATTAATGTTGATTGTCCTCTCGAAGATTTGTTTCTTTTGTACATGGAAGAAGCTATAAAGTACCTGTATACATAGTCCAAGTAGAGAGGATATCTCCCTTTTCAAATTATCACGTAACATTCCATATATTTTTTCCAGGAGAGCTGTGAGTTGTTGCTTAAAAAGCAATGCTGGATATTTTGCTTGAACTTGTCGTACTCCATTCATATGATCACTAAGATATGAACGTCCAGCATTTGGAGGTCCCTGTACATATATAATGAGTTTATAAAGCATGGATCATTTCTATATAAGAGAAGGCTGAATAATAACTTGGTAATGTGGCCGATTTACCCTCTTTTGCAATCACTTGCT
>LFYR01001470.1:229765-266506 GCA_001185155.1 Zostera marina | reverse complement strand
CTCTTATCCCAGTACTTTGAAGCTCTTTTAATATTGGTTGCAGTGGTGATAATAGGAAGGTCTCTAACCCCTAGACTCCCTTCCGACTTGGGAAGGATCATTTGGGCCCACGGGATCCCTTTCCTTCCATCCCATATAAATCTATAAGCCAACCTTCTCACCTTCTTAGCCACAGAATCAGGGATAGCCATACCTTGCGCCCAATAAGTATACTTTCCGGCTATAATCCAATTAACTAATTGTATTCTCCCTCCATAGGAAAGACATTTCCCACTCCATCTTGCTAGGAGCGCCTCTATAGACTGGATTAGCTTCCAGCACTGTCCAAATGACTTTTTCTTTCCCGTGATTGGTAACCCTAGATATGTTATAGGTAGACTTTTAACAGTATATCCTAAGATATTATGTAAAGATTGATTTTCTGCACATACTTTTGAGAAAGTGGAGGAGCTTTTGCTCGCATTTACTTCCAATCCCGAGAACAATGAGAATTTCTCAAGCACCGTTTTAATTGTATTAAGCGATTTCGGATTTGCCTTTGAAAATATGAGGATATCATCCGCATACATGAGGTGAGATATAGAACTAGCACCATTCACCTGATAAGTGTCTATTATTTTGTTCTTTACTCCATCCAGTATCAATCTACTTAGAACATCCATAACCATATCAAATAGAATAGGAGATAGAGGATCACCCTGTCTAATCCCCCTCTGGCTTTTGAAGGGAGGCATTGGAGTCCCTTCTACCAGCACCGAAAAAGATGCAGAGGATATGCAAATAATGCAATTCCAAATCATTTTGCAGAACATAGGAGAAAATTCATACGCTTCAAGAGTGACAATTATAGCCTCCCAACTGACTGTGTCAAAAGCTTTCTTAAGATCTATACTCAAGCAACACCTCTTGGGAGTTCTCTTTCTTCCAAAGCCATGCACCATTTCATCCGCTAGAATGGTATTATCCGAGATGAGCCTTCCTTGAATGAAAGTTGCTTCGTTTGGAGAGATGAGTTCACTAGAGACCTTACTGATCCTATCTGCTAATATTTTTGTCATTAGCTTGTAGATCAAATTGACACATGATATCGGCCTGAAATCCGACATATCTGAGGCCGTGTTTGTTTTGGGCACAAGCGTGATGAAAGTATGGTTAGCAGACTTCAACAAAGGTTTGCCTTTAAAAAATTGCCTTACACACTCCATTACTAGGCCTTTAAGATCTCCCCAAATTTTTTTGAAAAATTCCGATGTGAAATCATCCGGCCCAGGGGATTTCCCCGAATTAAAGGAGAACAATGTAGCCCTTACCTCTTCCTCTAATAGAGCCTGAAGCAGCCACCTATTCATAGCTTCAGAAACCACTCTAGGAAAAATGACAGGGACCACCGGTCGTTGGGTGGTTGAATTACTGAACAAAGTTTTAAAGTACCTAACACTATTCTCCTCTAATAGAGCCCTAGAGGTGGTTTGAATTCCATTTGTATTGATAATTTTAGAGGTTGAATTTTTAGATCTCCTTAGTTTTGTGGCGATACTAAAGAATCTGTTGTTTTTGTCTCCTAATTTTAACCAAGAGACCTCACTCCTTTGTTTCAGATCTGCCTCCTCTTTTGCCATAAGCTCCTTTAATCTTCCCCTTATTTTTGTACTCTCCTCTTGGAGCGGGATAGATAAAGGATTCTTTTCCAAAGCTTCAACTGAGCTATTCAGATCAAACCTTGCCTGGGCTACCCTCTTCGCTGAATGCCCTTTTTCTGCTGCCCATTGCTTAGAAAGCACCTTAACTTGCTTAAGTTTTTGCTGTAACTTATACAATCCAGTTCCACGTATTTGCTTTGTTAGGCCTGTCTTAACTATCTCTACATATGAGGGATCCTCCAGCCAAGAGTTAAATAACCTAAACGGCTTAGCTCCTTTTTCCACCTGAGATAATGTGATTAGCATAGCTTTGTGGTCACTGGTTCCATTGTGAAATTCCACCCTTGCTTCAGGCCAAGTATCAATCCAAATTTGGTTTGCAAAGGCCCTATCCAAATTTGTTTGAGTGAAATTAGGCCCTGGGGAGTTATTTGTCCAAGTATACTCTCCACCTATTGAATCCAGCTCCAATAACTGAACTATATCCGTAGCCTGTATAAACTCAGCAGGCCCCCCATGATTATATGCTCCAGATCCTTGCCTTTCCTCAGGCGATATTATTTCATTAAAATCCCCCCCTACAAGCCACGGAGAAGCCGATATAGGTCCAATTTGCTGCAAAAGATTCCAGAGTTGCCTTCTGTCATCCCTAGAGGTAGCCTTACCATAAACTGGCGTATGAAATAAGACCAGACCTCCTGAATTTCTCAATTTTGCATGGATTAACTGAGGGTGAGAGACTAATATATCTACTGACCAGATTTTTTTCCTCCAAAACAACCAAATGGAGTCTAGCGATGCAGGACTGGCAGAGTCAGCATTATTATGCGATTCCCATTCTGGTCCAAACGTATCTCTAATCTATCCCATGTTCGATCACACGAACGGAAATAATCCGCCGCCTCCCTAAACCTAATGTCAAAAGTAGCATCCCTGAATCTTACGATTTAAATATCTCCATTAACCCCCCATTTTTTCCTCAATAGACAGGTCATGACTCTTATGGACGGAACATCACCCATTACTCTGAGTGAAATCCTGAGTGCTCCCTCTGACTTAGGGGGGAGAAGCTGAGACCTCCGCATGGAAGCACAAGCAAACTCCTCCCTCTCTGAAGGTTATACAAACTGGAGTCTTCTCAGATCTCCAGAATCAGGAGTGGACAACTTCCAGTTGTCTATCATTCTTAAGTCAAAAGCCTCTTTCTTCCTACCCCCCTTCCTTATATAACTCCCACCTCTAGGTTGCTTCCCAGACCCTCTGAATATATTCCTTTTTCTTTCCAAGTTTTTTCCAAACATCTCATTTCTCCTGAAATGTCTCCAGAGCGCCGCTGCGCCGCCCATCAAGAACAAGGAGTAAGAGAGTTACCTCCTTAAGGTTTAACAACACACAACCTATACTACACAAGGAGAAATTGAGGTGGGTGTAAAAAACCCGGGTGTGGTCTATGCCATCTTTTGAATTGTGGTCTATGCCATCTTTCTCCGGGAAAAACCCTGCTCTTGGGTCAATTCCTACCTTGTATTTCTATATTTTATGTGTTTTTAAACTCTAAGTTAGTGACCCTCTCTTCAGAGTGTCTCTAGCTAAGTTTGTATGGAGACGAATAGGGAGACACAACAACCAATGCAAGCAAAATAAAAGTTTAAATGGAAGAGAGCAAAAAATAAAAAGAAAAAATATATGGATTTCAGCCTCCAGAATTTCCCCTCCAGTCCCGTCCAATCAGCAAGCCAAAGAATCGCAGCAACGTGAGCCTCGAGCAGAGTCGCGTGTAAGAACAGAACACGCAAGAATTGTACTCAAAAATCGCCAAAACTAGATCGCAAGAAGTGTCCTCCAATCAGATCGCGAGCAGAAAGAATCGTGAATCCTCCAATCTGATCCGATGATCAGAAATGTATCGGATCTGGAAATCTCAGTAATCAATAGAACAGTGTTTCAATCACTGCTGCAGCTGATCCAAGTCTGGAAATTCAAGAAAAATGAATTAATCCAAATCTGAAATTCCAAGAAGTGAATGCTCCAATCATAAAGAATGCTCCAAGAATGAAATTGAACAAATTTGCGATTTGAAGAAAATCCGCTGTCGATTTGGGAAGAGAATCGATTTGGAAGACTTGCTGTCCAAAAATGCACAACTTGCAGAGAATTGTGCAAGAAATAGCATATGCCAAGAACGACGAAGGAGATCTTCAGGTCACGTCGTGAGGAGATCACAAGAAATCCGGACTAGCTTTAATCTTCTTATGTCCAGCCACTTTCATTTTGCATTATCGGTCACCCAAATAGAGGGTCACGGAAGATCCAGATCAGAAATCGCTTCCAAATAAGTTGCTGGAATATGTTCCATGAAATGACTATCAAGAATCTGTTGCAATCTGAAATCTTGCCGTCTGAAAATCTGTGATCTGGGAAATCCCTGTAATCTGGAATCTTTTGACTCTAAAAAAAAAAAAAAAAAAATAGAGAACTGCATTTTTTTGCAACAAGTAAAGGTTTTCAAAGAATGAAATATTTCAAGGAATAAGCTAAACCGCAACATGAACAAATGTGGAATAGTTTGTAAAAGTTAACATTCAAGAACTGCAGATCCTGTAACTGAAACTGATTCTCCTCATGAGGAATCTGAAGATTTCGTTTTCCGGTCTCCATGCAAGCGTTCTTCTGTGATTTTGCGCTCTGGTCTTGCGTTTTTTCTTCTGTCCACGATCTGTGAAGACTTCCGGCTGTTCTTGCGATCATCGATTCTTGGCTGTGATGATCATCGATTTCCGGCGGTGGTGATCATTGATTTCCGGCGGTGGTGTTTAGCAAACAGATTTTCTTTCTTGCGATCGGTGACCTGCACGCGAGTCCGTCTACACGGATTTCTGAAGGAACAACATTCACGTCGCAATAAAAGACTAGAAAGGATAAATAAACATTATGAGTTAAGTGAATTTGGTTGATCTGGTGTTATCTCAACTCCATAGAAATGTGCATCTCTAACTAGAAATAAATATCAACCTGTTGAATAGTTGTACATTGATAAATGAAAATATCTGTGTGAACACTTTGCAAACAAGGTAAGGAGGCACCTGCAAGACAAGTAATAAATTCAATCTAGTGACACCAATTATAGTAAGCTGAAACTAAACTCTAAACTGTAGTAAGCTTACAAAATTAGCTTTCATTATCTTCAGATAGTTGTTGAGTATTTTCACAATGCTATGCCAATGAGCAATTAGAATTAGTCGTGCTTCAGTAGCTACTTTGAAATGTGCTCCTTTTACTAAGGTTGCATGGGATGTTCTTGGAGCCTGCATCAAAATATATGAGAATATTAATGTTGATTGTCCTCTCGAAGATTTGTTTCTTTTGTACATGGAAGAAGCTATAAAGTACCTGTATACATAGTCCAAGTAGAGAGGATATCTCCCTTTTCAAATTATCACGTAACATTCCATATATTTTTTCCAGGAGAGCTGTGAGTTGTTGCTTAAAAAGCAATGCTGGATATTTTGCTTGAACTTGTCGTACTCCATTCATATGATCACTAAGATATGAACGTCCAGCATTTGGAGGTCCCTGTACATATATAATGAGTTTATAAAGCATGGATCATTTCTATATAAGAGAAGGCTGAATAATAACTTGGTACTTTTCTTTATATAATATTTACCAGGGTTTTCCTCCCAAATAGAGAAGTTGATCTTCGTCTATGACCATGGGGACTCATGTTGGCTGTTCCACTTGTTTTTAGTGTACGTTGCAGAAGAAAAAACAAAGTGGATAAATTTTGTAGCCAATAGGACAATACATTATTGTTTTCCTGACCCTTGAAAAGAGGAATATATACAAATATTCAAGCTTAAAATAATGTAATTTATCAAAAATAAACGATGCAAGTTCATTGAATATATCATTTTTCATTGGATTGAGAATGAAGCTAATGAACACCCATGAAAGAAATTAAGATTGGCGGTACCTCAATATCTGAGTTTATCGTCTGAATGATACGATCAAAAATGCTAGTTTTCTCCACTTCAAATGATCGCCAATGTTGAAGACATTTAAATATAAGACATGCAACTATTGATACTCCATTGTTAAATCCAAGGTTTTGTGAAATACATTTAATAAGCATTTCCTGATTTTCCTACAATAAGAGAGGAGAAATTACACAATTTAGCGAGTTATAGTTATTGCTACTTGTTAGACATAGACATATTAATGGGTTAACATAGACATTTATGATCCGGAGTGTTACAAGAAGAGTTGTTGTCATCCTTTAGAGACATCTATGATGGAAGTATAGGAGACCAACCTTCTGAGACAACGTATTTAATTACTGTATAACTAAACTACATAGCTAATGGAAGAGAGTCAACGAGCTTCTTGCTCATTTCTTTTTACTTCTGTTTTTATTTCTATACTCTATATTGTAACTTGGGCATTGCCTTTTTTTCGTAATGAAATTTAATTGCTTTCAAAAAAAAAAAGACAGACATTTAATAAATACAATAATATCGGCTATTGGGTTAACAGAGACATAGAGTCATTACAAAAAAAGTAGGCAGTTTGGATGAGTAGAGTTAATGGTGTTTATGTTCTTTTCCCATACCCTATACACACTATTAATTGTACTATTCTCAATATGGGCAAAGAAGTCAAGAACAAGCATGGAAGTTATGAGACAGTTGCATGAAACTTTTTTTTGCAAATATTAAAAGTTTTCATTAAATATAATGAAGGCCAATGCCCTGAGATACAAATGAATAGGGAAATAAAATGCGGTGGGGTTGATATTGTGGTTTCCACTATATCGACCTTCTCCTATGTAGCTATCCTGAATTGGGCCCTAGGAGGGTTATCTCCCAAACTTGCATAGTAGCCCTTTCCAATTGTGAACCACATTATTTCTTATAGATATCAACTCTAAAATATATTATGCAGTCCTTTAATATATCTGCTAAAATGACTTCTGGGGGTCTGAGAGTATTGCTGGTAGAGACTCCTGTTTCTTTCAGACCAAATGTGCCATGTGAGGCAACCAATAGCATTCCAATGCAGGCCCCATGAAGGAGCCTGATGTGTCAATTTTTGGCACGACTCTATTACATCTTCAATTCTAATATCTAGATGTGTGAGGGTTGGGATGGGGGAGTTTGATATTTTCCAAAGGGTCTGGTTGAGGTATTCGAAGAGTTATAAAAGAAGTGATATCATGGAATTGCATGAAACTTGATATCATGCATATCAAGTTTCATGCAACTGAATGAAACTTAATATCACCTCTAATGTGTGGTTTTAAAATAATTCTAATCATGTTCTATTTCAAAACCTTCTTTGTGGCATTGAGTTATAAATATGATCTTTCCAAGAATTATTGCATTTTTAAATGGTCAAAATATATGATATATCATGGAATTGAACACCAATAAGGGAATAACAAATACCCGTTGCTTTTCATTGAGAGTTTTTTGTGGCTTTTCTTCAGTTTCACTGTCCTTTTTATCAGATAAGGGTGCAGTTGAAGGCTGGAAAGACAGGAAATAGTTAATAAACACATTTAACTAAATTAACTATAAATCTTATTTTTTTGCAGAGAAATTTAACTATAAATTTTTGCTATTCAATAAAATACTCACTAATGTCATTCTTTCCTCTTTAATCCGACCATCCTCATTCTCATGTTTTTTCTGCAGAAAAAAGAGTTGCGTGAATCTATTACCGTCATGCTTGTCATTTTCTCTATGCATGAGAGAAAGAATACGTGTATAGACTATAAATTCTTCAGCAAGGTTTAAAATGCTCGTGTCTAGGCATTGAGATGCATTTAGGCACACCTTAACTAATCCAATTCTCTACTTGTATTTTTTTAACTTAACTATTTTAGTATGCTAAATTTCTATTTTGTATTTGAATTAAAAGAGTTGTGCGAATCTATTACTGGCATGCTTGTCATTTCCTCTATGCAAGAGAAAAAGAATATGTGTATAGACTATAAACTCTTCAGCAAGGTTTAAAATGCTCGTGTCTAGGCACCAAGTTGAGATGCATTTAGGTACACCTCAACTAATCTAATTCTCTACTTGTATTTTTTTAACTTAACTATTTAATATGCTAAATTTCTATTTTGTATTTGAATTAACTTTTTTATGTCAGAATATGCATATTTAGTTATTTACTTCCTGAATTTCAAATATATCTTAGTAATATTAGAAATTTAGAATTTTTTATGTCAGAATATGTATATTTTTACTTCTTTTTCAAATTATATGTGTACTAGGCATGCCTCGGAGTACTTTAAACCTTGCTCTTCAGTGTTTAGTTAAAACAGAAATGCAGAACGGTCTCAAAAACTATAAACTTACATGAATTATAGCTGACTTATGGTGTGGAGTTACACCCATACCACTGGGGGTCATAGTCAGGGTTTTTTGACGAAGCACTTGATTTTCAGACTCCAAGTTAGTAGCCTTTCCTTCAAGACTGCACTCAAATATACATCATAACCATTAACATGTATACGCATCTTGAAACAACCAATGCACAAAGACATCTGAAACTAAAAGAAAAATACATAATAAAAAACTAACTAAACCGAAAAATGAACCGATTTGCTAAATTTATTATATAATTAGGAGGAACCTTTGAATAATTTCTTGCAGTAAAATAACTTTTTGTTCCAGCTTCTTATTTTTATCTACTGAATCCTGAAATGCTTGATGTATCTCATTGGTTCTATTCTTCTCCTGTAACAGCAATTCCTATCGACATATTTTTCCAACAATCAAATTTTTAGAAACTTGTATGCTACTTTCACATATGACTGCAAGATTTTAAAATTGGAAAATGAAACAGATGAACAACTACAATTGACTAGCTCACTAGCCGCAGTACCTTTAGGTTTTCAATTTCAGGAGTCAACAAGTTGATTTTTTCTGTATTCTCAACAAAAACAGGAGTTTCTTTGATGATTGGTGGAGCTTCTTGAATGGCTTTTCTTGCAGCTACCCGTTCTCTGTTAACCATGGAATTTGCTTCTTCGATTTGCAGCTGCATTGAATGCAAAGCTTCCTGAAGCCTCCCAACTTCTTGGGTCTTGGCATCCTCTAATTCGGTCTATATTTCCAAAGCATCATGGTTAGATAAAGAAAATTACAAATATATATAACAGAAGTTTTCTTATTCATTGTACAATAAATAGCACAAGACCATTTAATTTATGTAAACAATATCAGAACGAAATTTACCCTTTGAATTTTCTCCAACTGCAACCTCCATGTAAGTTCCTCCACTCGCTTTTCAAGTTTATCTTTGGCTTCTTTGAGCGCCCCTGATTCCCTTGAAGCCTATACATGATGATAACATATAAATGTAACACAAACACACATTTCTCTGAAGCAGAAATTTGCTAAATTTCATCTAAATACCGCTCGGAGTTTTTTAATTTCCATTCTTGCATTCCGCTGGCGCCATGCACATTGATATGTGATTGCTGCATCTTGTAAATTCTTATAGAATGAATATTTTACATGGAAGCGCCATTTACTCTGCATGTCAGACATGTACATGACTTATGAAATCAATGAAATTCAATTCAAAAAAACTTATTGAATCTATCTCACTCATATTGTAAATGCAAAAAAACACAATTATGAAATTATAGAAAAAAATAGAACCCTAAATCAGAAAACTACAGGTGATTAGTATTACACATGAACAATAGAATTATACATACACAATGTACCTGGATGATAATGGCTGCTTTAGTTTGTTTTTTAAATCTAAAATCATTACAAGCACTCATCTTCCTTAGACCTGATTGCAATGTTATAGCAGACGATTGAAGTTTTTTATAAGATTTTATAGAGATGTGCCGGCGTAAATTCTTTTGGATCTTCACTGCTGCTGCACTACGCCTCATACTTAGATATAATTCACGAGCAAGCCTCCCTACATTATTTTTCATGAGAGGAAAAACAAAGGATGATTAGGAAATTCAACACTTCACACAATAGTTCATGAATGATGTATCAGTTATAAATTTTTTTCAAAAACGCATAAGGAAACATTGAAAAATAAATACTGTCACTAATATTTAAATAGGGAAAGATTTAGATGAGATAATTATAAATGAGATATAGTGATATATAACATCTCATACATAAATTCTGTCTCGAGATTGAGAAATTATGTTTTTCATATCTTGAGGCAGAGATGGGATGGATAGATGAGATGTTATATCTCACCATATCTCATTTATAATTGTTTCATGTGAACTAGGTCTTATTTAAATATAATTCCATGATGATACCTCTCCATGAAGATTGTAACTCCATCACAGCCTTGCGTAATTTACTTAAATGACGCCGAACACTGTGTGATCGGATATACTTCTGAATAATCCTGGCTGCCTTTCCAAGTACCTCAGCCCTTCTTGCATCTAAGTCAGCCATCTGCCCAGCTCTCAAAAATACTTTGTACTTGCCAATCTTTCAAGAACAATCAATGGTTGGTATGTAAATAAAATAGACATCTCTGGTGCTAACAATAAAATATACTAATATAGCGCCAAATATTCATAAAAATAATTATAACCCCAATGAGAATATATCACTAAATAAAATGAAAATACCTGATAACCTTTCAGTCCAATTTTATCAAGAATATTTTGACAAGTAACCAGATCGTCCAAACTACATATTAAGAGAAGAAGTAACATTAAGTACTATATTATACATTAAGTGCAAGCCATTCTATTGATAAAAAAAAAATGTTGATATGCTTTTATCATTAAGCATATATAGGATACTACGACTTACTTCCCATCCAAAAATTCTGGTGCAAGAAGTCCAAAGCGATGAATAAACTCATAAAAGGTTTTCCTTGTTGGATAACCAGCACAACTAATTCTTATTGCTTCAAGGACACCCTATAGAAATGAAGAGTGGTATGAAATTTAATTGCTTCAAAAAAAAAAAAAGAAGAGTGGTAATGTAAATATGAAACTTTGTAAGTTAATTTTGCATAATGATGGTGTTTACAGAGGTACTTACACCACAACGTAACTGTTGAATGATATTGAAGTTCTCAAAAATAGCAGGTTTTAGTGCATTATTTGGTTTCACACATTTAATATAATGAGGCACTGTTGAATTTAACGTTTCCATTAGAGACTGAAGTTGGAGCTATACCACAAAACACAGTAATTATTAGCATGTGAAAATTTTAAATCAGATCTAGTTTGCAAAATATGCAAAAAAAACTTGTGTGTATGTAAATCATGAGAGTTAGATATATGTCGATGTATGAACTCATATCAATATTGATATAGGAACTAAAACAATCATACCAGTCACTAAATACCTAGACCAGAAAAATGAAACATCTTCATAATGAAAAATACAATAAATGATCTGGAACGACCTGGTATTAGAGAGAGAATTAAATGACAAACTTTCCAAGGGTTTTTGGGCTCATGGTATCAACAAGTTCTCTCTGTGTAATTGAAGGATTAGGTGGAAAAAATAACCTACTAAGCTGCATCTAGCAGCCTGTGATCCTCTAATCGACAAGAAAAGTGTTCTCTACTGGATTGAATGAGGACATTAATCATCTATTATTAGATTGCAGATATTCTGACCATATTTGAGAAGACTATGTTGCATTTATGGGTGATTGGATACCAAGAAGTAGTGCTCTAACCGCAATTGTATTTCAGAGCATTGAGATAGTTTTCTTCAAGAAGTCTGCATGTTGGGCCTTGCATTGAGTCATTGGCTGTTTTTCAGATATCTATTTGGCACATATGCTCTAAAACTGAATTATATAGAAATCCCCTCTTTCTTGACTCCTCTTTACGATTCCTTGGCTGACTCCTTAGTTCCTTGGTGAATTTGGTAGCTAATGTTGCTAATTTTTTTTTGCTTATATATATAATATTTTTTTATTAATTATTACGGAGGAGAGGTTGTGTCATTGAAAATTGTAATTTTAAAATTTTAAAATAATGAACGATACAAATAAAAAAAAAGTTTTAACTACAAAGTTGATGGAAATTAAATGACACTTTTCATTGATTTTTCCTATATCATTCATTATTTTAAAATTAAAAGAGCACAATCTCTAAATATTAAAAGAGGTTGAACAGATAATCACTCTAATTTTAATCTCCAAGAGAATCCTCTAGAGCTTTGGAAATTTGATTTTTGTCAAATGAATTGGCTTGTTTTCTCTTGAAAACTCCTCCCCTATTTATAGGGATTTCTAGGCCCAATCTGGTCGACTGATCCAATATTAGATCTTTATACATTGAAAGAACGCATATGAGAGTTTAGTTATATAATTTATGATTTATGTACTTATTAAACTTGATTGTTTCTTTAATGAAAATCAAAATTTACTCTTTGCAAAAAAAGAACAATAGACTTTTTTTTACCAGTCTTATCTTTTAGAAAATCCCAGTCATATGTCCAATTTATTTGCAACTAGACAACTACTATTCAAGAAAATAAAATCATATAAAAAAGAAATAAATAATTTACCTTAAAACGTGATCCAATTGAAGAAAATTTTGATGACTTGGATTTATCTTGTGGGAGCGGTGGAAATAAACCAGATACAAAGGAGCATTTTGAATCACACAACAAATCTTGGTGTTCTGCGACTACATAATCTTTATTTTTATCCAGAAAATGATCAGCCTGATATGTAACCTAGAAAAATGTGCATTTTTATCAGCATAGTGAGAATAAGAAATACCAAAATATATATTTTCTTACCTCTCCTGCGTAGTGAGATACAGTGAAAGCAGTGCGAGAAAGCTTTGGTTTGATAAATCTCTTACTGTTTTTAAATGTTTGGTACAATTTCTGAGAAAATGTCTCGTGTGTTGATTTTGGGAACATGCTACATTATACATATGTGAAATGAAAACACTATTATATATATGTGAGAGAGAATACTTGAAAATATGAATTGTTCTGTGTACCAGGCTTCGTCTAGAAGAGATATTATTCCACCAGGTTTCTGAGAGAGAAGATATCTTTTAAATCAAAACTAAACCAGGACTATGTCATTTTGTCTATCGATATAATATCTTTACTTCTTGCAAAAGAAAAAAAATCATGAGAAAGACTACCTTCTCTATAAGATCCAAAACATCTTGGTTGTCGACAAACTCAATGTAACTCCAATTAATTTCCTCCTTTGCATACTCATCCTGCTCCATTTTGAAAACATGCTGCCAACCAATGGAGATCAGAATCGTAAAAAGTAGAAAGAATAAAGAAAAAAATATGAATTTAGAAAGATTTTTTTTTTAAAACTAGGTAACCTGGTTGAAGTGCTGTTGTAGCTTTTCGTTTGTAAAATTAATACAAAATTGCTCAAAACTGTTGTAAGGCGATATTAATAGATTTCATAGTTAGAAATAAAGAGACCATAGAATGGTTAATGATAATTAACAACCTACCTGTTAGTTTTAAAACTTTCAAATCCATAAATATCAAGCACTCCAATCAGTGACTTCGAATTTGCATCCTGTCCGATGGAAACATTGATTTTATTCACCAGCCTGTAGAAAATATGATGACAGATAATAAAGACTCTCCAACACAAAATCTAAGTAAAGGCTTAAAGCGAATGAATGAATATTAAAAGAAGCCTACCAGTCAAATAAACGACAGTATAAAGCTTTTGCCAATCCATCTCTGCTAATAATAGCTGATTCAGGATCAAGAGGTCTTTTAATAACTTCTTCTGGTGTCACCATTACACGTTTAATTAAAGTATCTTCCAGACCTTGAGCATCGCACCTGTGATTGTATGGTGAAAAACAAAAGAAGAAAATAACTACATGACAGAAAAAACAAGGAAGACATACAGATTTATTATTTACTAAGATCCATTTCAACTAGGAACTAGGGTATACATAAGAAGTTCAGCTGTCATCTTGAGATGAAACATTGTCTCTTCTTTGACAACAGAAGAATCAACATCCTTGCCCTTCAAAAAGTCGATATTTCCAAGATGAAGAATAGCAGCCACGACTCTGAATATTGCCTCCTGAAAATGAAAATAATCCCATCACTATAAAAATATTCGATTTTGAATATGCATTTGCTAAAGAACCAACCTGTTCATTCTGACTGATTCCAACTATATCCATGGCCCTTCTGGTGGCATGATATTCTTCAGTGTCATCTACTCCATTCAATTTGAAACATTTGGATTGATTAAGATAATGAAAATCTTTTGGGTTTCCCAACATAAACTTCTTGGTAAACTGTCAATATGAAACCATAAGTTTACATTTTACAAGCCAAGCAAATATAAAATTTATTGATGAATTAGAGTATGCAGTAGAAATCAATAACACCAATATTGTTAAGATATTATGTACCTCGTCTTGTGCTGCACAAAGAAGATAAAAACAATGGTAGTTTCTCTCTGGGTCATTTATTTGCACAACACGGGATCGTTCGAGCAAATAGGTTCTAATAGCAGCTCCAGATATTCTTCCATTATTGTCAAATTGGATTTCGACAAATTTTCCAAAACGACTTATGAAGCAAAAACAATGAAAGTCATTTTTATCATTTGAGAAATGAAATTTTTAAATAAGGAAATAGTTCTGTCTATCCAGTATTATACGGAATAATTCTTACCTTGAGTTATTATTCCTCATTGTCTTGGCATTGCCAAATGCTTCAAGAACTGGATTTGACTGGATTTTATTGCCAAAAAGAACAGTTCAGATTGAAATACCCAAAAAACTAGTAGAACCACGTCGAAAGGTGAAAAAAAGTACATATATTTGCTGATTTTAAAAAACAGGAGAAATCAATCAGCTTACTTCTAGAACTTGTTGTTCAACTGTCCTTCCTTCAATTCCAGACCGGCCACCTATGTGAGCTAGATATCTCATTAGCATCTTTGTGGTTTCAGTTTTACCAGCACCACTTTCTCCGCTAACCAAGATAGAGTTTCTCTTGCCTTCGTCCATCATTGCCCTAATGGTTATAAACTGTATCAGCATAACTATATCCAAATGTCAAGGACTGCAATATCCAACAGAAGCAAGCATCCACCTGTATGCAACATCTGCTATGGCAAATACATGAGGACTTAACTCTCCAAATCCAGCCCCTCTGTATTGTTCCATCATGTGTGTATCATAAAGATGGGACAGTCTTTGAAATGGGTTTATTGCAATTAAAATGTTACCGGTATAGGTCTGAAACAGTATGGATTTCGATATCATGACTTAAATTTTAGAAGAAGATCATACTACATATCCAAATGCAATATTTACCATAAACCTTACATATATTTGATTGAGATCATATCTGGTAGCCAAATTTTGCAGAACTCCTGGTTCATGTAAATATGATAATTTGGTCATATCATCAACTCCACCTGGAGGGGCTTCAATGTCTTTTGGAAAGACCTTCGAAGTTTTTGTAGTAATCTGCGGAAAAAATAAAACCGTTGATTTAGAAAGAAAAAAAAAAGATAACCATCGAGTTTAATATACATTGAACGCATTAACGAACATCATTAAAGAGTAAAACAAAGATAGTACCGTGTGTCCACTGGTGGTAAGAACATACACCAAATCGCCATCAATTTTTGAAACTTGTCCGTCAATCCAAGCCAACACTGGGTCTTCATTCCACACATTAGAACCCACAACTATGTTAAGAGGGGCCGCCTATGAAAAGAAAAATAAAACGAATCGCAAGTTCTCAAACAGAGGAGAATTGAATAAAACGACAGTGAATATCTCTTTCCGTCGGAAAGTCCTAAATCTCTACCATTTTAATTTTTAACTCCACAACAATATTATCTCTACTTCAAAAACACGTAAAACACGTTGCGATCAGTGATCTACGATAAAATACCAAACCGAAACAGTAAACCAAAGAATCACGAATTGAGACGACGATTCTGCCGAAACTAAAAACACACAAATCCTTGGATTCGAACAATACAAAATTCGATTCGATACCATACCATGTATTATCACCGGAAGATCAACAATGCATACTCTTTCCTTCACCTCCGATCAAGAAATCCGGACGTCGTTCTCCCTAAATCGCCTTCTCGGTGGTTCTTCTCTTCAGTCTCCTCCTCCTACTCCAATTTCCTCGGAGGCTTTTTTAAACTTTAAAAAAAAAAATCTCAATGACGAAAATAACCTCCTCGCAAAATAAGCTTGCGTTGAGCTACTTTACTACTTACTGATCCCTGGACCACGCAAATTTCATTTCACACCGTATAAGGGTAGTTTGGTAAAGTCCTTAATATCACACAACAGCGATTCCTATCTCTTGCATTTGCCGGGTTGCCCTAAAACGCAAAACTTTTTATTTGTAAATGTAAATTTGCATGTAGAACCTTTGAGTTTTTTTTATTAGGATAAATTGCATTAATACCATCGAGATTGTAATAAATTGAGTTTTGACTTTTGACTTTTTTGGTGGTAAGAAATTGACTTTTTCTAAATTTAATGTTGGTAAACGGGTTCTATCTAATCCGAATAAATGGTAGGCGTCTCCCATTATTCGTGTTGGCAACTACATGCGAAAATAACTCTGAAAATCTCCGATTCGATTCCCCCAAAGACTCCAAATCCGACGATAAAGACCTTCTAATCCCGAAACCCTAACCCGATCCCTAAATCCAGCTCACATTGGCGATCGATTTGGGATTGGAAATCGAGGGGGATGTCATCGTCGTACGCGGATCTGGACCGGCAGATTGCCGTACTCAAGGAATGCAAGTATCTACCGGAGATTGAGGTGAAGGAGCTGTGCGAGAAGGCCAGAGAGATTTTGATGGAGGAGTGGAACGTGCAGCCGGTCAAGTGTCCTGTCACAGTCTGTGGGGATATACATGGACAGTTTCACGATCTCATCGAGTTGTTCAAGATCGGTGGAGAGGCGCCCGATACGAATTACCTTTTCATGGGAGACTACGTAGGTCTGTTTCTTTTCCCCCTTTTCTCTAACGGTTGGAAGTTTTTTTCTTTTGGATTTTGTTGATTTTATTTTTTGTTGTGGTTGGTAAATTATTGGGTTGATTATTGGCAAAGTTTTTTTTTTCATTTTTTACGTTTGATTAGTTTTTAGTCTTCTGAATTTTATTAGATCGGTTTGATTTTTTATTTATTTTTGAGGTTTGATTATATTATCTTATGTTTCTGACATTCTGTTGCTGGAAACATCTCACGAACTGTGGTTTTTAACTTTTTATTTTTCCAAAAACCATTTAAAAGATCATTTTCGGATTTGGTTTAAGAACCTCATCAAAGATTGATGGAAATTAGATTGTTTTAAGAACCTCATCAACGAAAATTAGATGAAAAATTTCAGAAACAAGTGGTTCGTTGTTTTTTTTAGAAGCATTTCAACAAGAAACGTAGTTTTTGACTTGGTCAATTTTCAGCAGTCCTCTCAGGCAGTAATCATATCTTTGGAAGATATGATTTAGTCAATTTTTGTTTTAATTATCCATTTAATAAACCAAAGGTTATATAACAACTGATTCTTCTCTGAGTAATTCCTGATTCACCACTGGTGATACAGGGATTCACGCATCCTCTATCGACCACATGTAATAAGGCTTAAGATCTACAGAGGGACTAACCAAGTTTGGACACTCCTACAAGGACATACAATCACAGACTAAAAGTAAAGTTGATGTCTCCTAGATGAGCCGTCGTGTCAACATGTAGACGCCGGCTCCATGTAGAGACGTCGACTCTAGGCATAGGTGCCATTTCAATCCATGAACCGATGCCCGATGGCTCAGTCGAAAAAATCCTCAGAAAGGAGGGCTAGAATTGGATAATAGAGCCATTAGAGCATGATTCCTGTAGCAACAGACACTAGGAAACTTCTACAGTCTTCGGTGGTAGAGACTCCCTTCTATAAGTGAGGGACTGGTGATTTGACCTCGTTAACCACCATGTTTTGTTATTTTCCACATCTTTGTTCAGCTTCTGTTGCGATTTATGATCTTTCACCACCATTTCCAGCTTCTCTAGATCATAGTTCCGGATGCGCTTTGGAAGAGAGATGCGCCAGGCGCATCTCCCTTAGTATGCAATTTTTTTAAATTTTAAATTTTTTTTTTTTCTTATCTTCCTTCATCTTTTTCTCCATCTCATTTCAGAGATTAGGGTTGTGTTTTTTTTTAATTAATTTGTTATTTTTTTAGGGTTTTCGAATTGGCTGAATTTAATGAAAACAATGAATTTAATGAAAACAATGAGGGTGAACACCAACCTGAACCTATAGATGTAAATCATTTGTTCTATAAATGGCTAAAGAGAACACAGGATCACCTATAGATCGTATTATGTATTTCAAGTTTGAACTAGTCTATATATTTTATGTAGATATATTTTTGGTATATAAAAAATATATGAAAAACCTTTATTTTTTTATATATATTTACGAAAATGCCACTGGCGCAAAGGCGCGTTTTTGCGCGCAAAAGCTCAAGTGCTCCAGGTGGTGGCGCATCCTGAACCTTGCTCTAGATTATGATTGTTATTAATGACATATTTTCAGTTACTGTATTTTAGAAAAAAAACATTGTACATATATAATAATTAATCGTTGTATTTATTTGTTTATTAAAGGGGTATATGTGTAAAATAATTTTGTAATTAAATCCCTGACTGATAACTTGCCGACTAATTGGCCCAACTTGGTTGAAGTAGTCTGATTGGTCAGCTGATCCAAAAACCTGGACAAGAGAATTAGGTCATTTTTTGCCTCTGGCGAATGTTTTCATTCGAAATAGTTTTTAGTTTTTACTATTTCGTATCATGATTTAGTTAAAAACAGTAACCCAGTTTTTTACTAGTACCTGAGTAGTTGAGCAATAGCTCTTGTACTACTGCTACACGTAAATTAAATGACACGACCAATATAAAGATACACTGTCATTTGAACTTGTGGGATGACCAAATTATTCAAGAAAACCCTTTTACAGTTTTACACTTTTAAGTTTTACCCATGTTATTAGTAGATTTCGTTGATATAAATAAACAACTGAGGTTTAGTTTAGCCAAAAAAATCTCAGGGTTATCACTCTTATTTTTTTCAATATTAATGCCAATACACAAATTGAATACTTGTCTAAATATTTTTATTGTTGTTAGATTGATGTTATCATATTAAAGTATGTAAATTTAATGTATATGATTTTTTTTTTGAAAGCAAATGTATATGAAATTATAAATAATCTTTTTAGTTTGCTTCATTTAAAAAATGCAGACCGTGGATATTACTCTGTGGAAACTGTATCACTTTTGGTGGCATTGAAAATTCGTTTCAGGGATAGAATTACAATTTTGAGAGGAAATCACGAGAGCCGACAAATAACTCAAGTGTATGTTGTTTAAACTCTTCTTTAAATAAGAACTGCAATCTGATCTCACTTTCAGCAATATCATATCGTAAAATGTTTCGTTAACATTTATAATAGAAATTTTTAGCAGATAGAAATAGAATTAGATGAAGCTTTGCAAATGAGGAATTCTTAGGGACACTTTTTTTTACGAAGATAAAATTTCATTAGAAATGAAAGGGCTTTGCCCAGGATTACAATATATACACAAAATAAAACCTTAGGACTACATGCAACTGTTCAGGTATGGGAAAAGTGAGTCTCTTCCCATGCCTATGTGCATTTTAACTATTAATAGTTTTTTATATTTCCCTTCCACTGTTATATTCTTATATGGAAAGTTGGCAACATATCGACCCTTCATTAGTAATGGGCTAATGGCTTATAAATGAAAATATAAAAAAATGTCGAAACATGATAATTTCTTTATTTTGTCCTAGTTTTTTATAAATGGTATGAATTATTTTGGAAAGCGGGGAACTATTGATTTAAATTTTGTAGAAAGGAAAGTGTGGCAGATGCACATATAGAGATGGTTTGTGTTTTGACTGTTTTTTGGAAACTATTTGACAATGAATGTTGATTTTTTTATCATAATTTTCTTTCTCTTTGATTTTTAATTAGAACAAACAATTCATTCAATTTGTTTAATTTCATCCCAGCTATGGCTTCTATGATGAATGCTTGAGAAAATATGGAAATGCAAATGTTTGGAAGTACTTTACAGATCTGTTTGATTATCTGCCTCTTACTGCTCTTATTGAGAATCAGGTTAGTTTTCACTTTGCTCTTAAATAAGATTTGATCATAGCTTACCATTTTATTTACATATTGCAATCTTACATGTGTTTCATTTTTTAAAATTTAGGTTTTTTGTTTACATGGAGGCCTATCCCCCTCACTGGACACATTAGACAATATCCGCTCTCTTGATCGTATTCAAGAGGTACATACTTTTTCTATTTTATGCATTTTAAACATAGTAATGTCGAGACATCATTTATCAAGAATCAAGATGCTCCTTGAGAATTATTACCTATTTGAGATAAGTACCTTAAAAATACATATAAACCTATAAAAATACATAAAAAACCAATAAAACACGTGCATAAAGCATAATAGAAGGTAATATACTAATATTCTCAAAATATAGAATTTAAAATAATAAAAAGGTTAACTTTTTTGGGATATTGGGGGATACTGGGTTTTGGAAGAAGGACAAAACATACCAGAGTACAGAGGGCAGGAGAGGGGCAGAAGCAGCTTCTCCGGCGAGATTGGGGGGCTTCTCCGGCTAGGTCCTTGCAAGAAAGAGGGAAAGATTTTAGGATTTTGTGAAAAGGAGAGATGGTTTCGATTTAAGAAGGGAGGGATTGAAAGAGAAAAATGCGTTTGGACCTCTTAATAGGGTAATCGGGCGAATCTAAACTTAAACCTCTCTGATTACCCGATTAAAAAATGCGCTTGGAGAAGCGCCCCTCCAGGGACGTTTTGGCAATTGGCACTAAAGCATCGCTTTTTAGACTTTGACTTCTGGTAGTTTCTTAATATCTTTTTACTTTAATGTTTCTGTACTTTTATCAAAGTGTGTTTATATTGTTGTAGATCGATTGATAATCTTTTTTCTTTTTACTTTGATGTTTTTATACTCTTGTCAAAAAGTGTTTATATTGTTTTAGATCGATTGATAATCTTTTCCCATTCAATAACTTTAAAGAGATCTTTCTCAGTTTGTTGATTTTGTGTCTGACAATTTTATGTTCTCTTATCATTAGCAGGAACTTTTCATCTATTTGTTATGTTAAATGCTTCAAGATTCAAGATGCTTATTATTACTTTTTCGCTTTGGAGGTTTCAGTTGAATATCATTGATATTTGATAATAATCATAGTTTTTAAAGAAGCGGCTGAACTGTTCACAGTTACTATCATAGTCTTTTTTCCTCTTAAGCAATGGTACAAAAATAAGGTATAAAACATGTACGGTACAGAAGATATGGTCTCCGAAGCTGGACGTGCTGCTCAAGGTTGATAGATTTACGCTGGAAGAGAGGGAATCTGTCAGCTGGGATCTTTGTTAGTACTAAATCCGACATCTGAAAGATGAGTAGAATGGGAAAAGATTAGTGTTAGGTTTTAAATAGATGCTTATTTTTTTGGTGGTTCCTAAAACCAGGTCAACTTAAAGATCCGATTGTCTGAGCAGTGGAACTGCTTAGACAAGACTGGACAGCCAGTCATACACTATATTGAGTGCCTTCTTTTAAACCATGATAATTATTGTTTGACTTTGAGTTTGAATACAGCGAGTCTTCTAAACCAACCTTGAACCTTCTAATTGTCAATGTTAATTTTTATGTGTACAATCGGTCCAAATGAATATTTTCAATTTTCATCTAACATGAAAGTAACTTATGATGTTAAATGCTATTTAGAGAAATAGTTTGTCTTATTAAACAAATGATATAGTAGAGCAAAACTACTAGAATAAAATATTTTTATATTGAATTTTAAGTGTGAATAAATTTTTGGTTAGTTTAAAAAATCCTTGACATGGTTTCCATGGCTTCTTTTGGTTTCAGGTTCCACATGAAGGTCCTATGTGCGATCTGTTGTGGTCTGATCCTGATGATCGGTGTGGGTGGGGAATCTCTCCTAGAGGAGCTGGATATACATTTGGACAAGACATTGCTACCCAATTCAATCATACCAATGGCTTAACTCTTGTTGCCCGAGCTCATCAACTTGTTATGGAAGGCTACAACTGGTGTCAGGTCATTTCCAATAAATTCTCATTTTTCTAAAACAAGTCCAAATTCTATATTTCATTTCGATTTTGCTTGTAGCCTACAGTCTAGCTTGAATTTCCTAATTGAGAGATGTTTTTTTTGTCGGTACTTGTTTATTGCAGGAGAAGAATGTGGTCACAGTATTTAGTGCACCAAACTACTGTTATCGTTGTGGGAACATGGCAGCAATTTTGGAAATTGGGGAGAACATGGAACAAAACTTCCTTCAATTTGATCCAGCTCCACGGCAAATAGAACCTGACACGCAACGCAAAACTCCTGATTATTTTTTGTAATAAAACCATGTGAAATCAATCTGCGATCTTTGTTGGAGAAAGGAGATTTTGGGTCATCCATTCAGTTCTTCAGCTGCCGAAAACTGTACTTTTCTGTTCTGCTCCTTCTTATGATGATGTTTGTATTTTATCTTTTAGGGGATGAGGACGGTGATCTGAGAGGGTAAACAAAGGAGACAATGCAGAGGAGCAGACTACTTGTTGTATGATGATTAAGTTATAGTTTACCAAAGTTCAGAGAATCAATTGACAGATGATTCATATCTTTGTTCATAAAAAATCACTGTATCTTTTCGGGCATATTATCTACCACGCATCAATGCATTATTGACATCATCATCGTTTATTATTATTTTTTAAAGTCATTTGATATTTTTCGTAAAGATTCGTATTATCGTATTCGTACTGAATCATCACCAAAGAAATTACGGTGAATGTTTAATGTTTTCAAGATTTGATCGAATTTTCTTTTTCAGATGCCTAAATTGATTGATTGAAAAATATTAGTTGTTTTCTTTGTGAGTTAATGTGCAATGCATATAGAGAGAAACTTCTTCAATGGAGGAGAGGCAAATAATAGAGGTGAATGTAATTCGCGTGGAAGAAACTACCCTAAAAATCAGAGAAAATCTTCAAATTAATCATTCAATGTAGGCTTTATAGTTTCCTTGCCGCCTTATACATTTCCAATTTTATCGGAATATAATGTTTATAGCAATATCATTTTGAAGCCGAACTTATATAAATAAAAACCCACATCTAAGTTTTCTTAAACCCTGAATCCTAAAACTGCAAATTCTCTTGGAACCTAAACCCTACCTAAAAATAATCCCTTACATCCTCCTCTTCCTCCTCCTCTGGTCATCTTCAATACGTGTTTCATCCTTGCTCCTACTGTGATATTTGTTACGATCATGCTCCGAAACATTGCTCTCACGCTTACTGTAATTTTTTTCACTACAAGAATCCTCATAAGACCTATAATTGATCCTTTTGTGATTGTTCTGTCCATCGTCATCTCTTGAAGATCGTCCCAAAGCAGCAGCGTCAGGAGAGTCTTTAGACCTTTTATGGCTCCTAGGCGGAGACCTATTATTGATCCTTTTGTGATTGCTCTGTCCGTCGTCATCATCTCTTGAAGATCGCCCCAAAGCAGCAGCGTCAGGAAAGTCTTTAGTCCTTTTATGGCTCCTGGACGGAGGAGAACCACCATCAGATCTGCCATACTCCGACCTCTTTCCGCCATTCCGAATAGCCGCATTCCTCTGTTCGTCGTGAGAGAATTTACAAGAGTCTCCTCGATTACATTCACCTCTCTGAAAAGCATAACAAACTCCACGCGTCTCTCTGAGCGGAGGACCATCAGATCTGTCATGCTCCCACCTCGTTCCTCCATCCCGACCGCCCGTATTCGCATTCCTCTGTTCGTCGTGAGAGAATTTACAGGAATCTCCTCGATTACATTCACCTTTCTGGAAGGCATGACAAACTCCACGCGCCTCCCGTTTCTGTTTCTCTTCTTCCTCGTCTAATTCCTCCTCCTGCTTCTTCTTATACTTGGTGACATGATCAACCCTAACAATCCGACCAAGTATCTTGGATCCATTCAGATTATCAACGGCGAGCACGGTGCTTCTTTGATCCTCGTATGCTAGGAAAGCGAAACCCTTGGATTTACCGGTTCCTTTATCCCTGACGAGGTTGACGTCGACTAGCTCACCGTACTGAGCAAAAACGGCGAGGAGATCTCCCTCGGTGAGATCGAATGAAATACCGCCGACATAGACATAGGCGGAATCCTTGTACTTAGCATGCCAGGAAGCCTCCTCCGATATACCTAACGAAGCTTCTGTCGAATTGATCTTCTGAATCCGTTTCACCAATGTCAATGGATTCATCTCGCCTTCTTCGACAATCCCTAATTTCTTCTCGCCTTCTTCAGGAAATCCCTCCCCCCGTTCGCCGCTTCACTGCCTTTTTCACATACCTAATTTCATATATATCCATGAATTATAGTTTAATTACATCAATATCCCTGATGAAAATTTTCATTTCAACAATTTATATTTTATAAATTATAAGGAACACTAAAAAGTTTAAAAATAACATTAAAATGGTTAAATGCTAATGACATTAAAATTATTGAGGCTAATGCTCAACGAAGGTTTAATGGCTAAGTCGACGATGCCCCTCCTCCGACAAGTCATCATGCATACGGTGTCGTCGTCGGAGAATCTGGTCTGCTCCCTCCTTTGTGTCGGACCACACCAGACATCATGTTGAAAATTGAAATAGACAAATGCTAATCTAACACTACTATTAATTATATTGAAAAACACGATAGTTTAACAAAGGTAAATACAAGAAATTAACATGGGATTTTTTTTAAAGCAGATAAATTTTTTCATTAAAATTACATTAAAGAAAAGAAAAAAAAGATGGAATATACCTGTAAATATATAAGCTTAAAAGTCACAACACATGAAATGGGTAAGTGCTAAGTACTAACACCATTACAAAAATCGTTAGTTTGGATCGCCCGAACCCACTCAATTCTTCGGGTATTCGTCGGGTTCAAGATATCATCAGCCTAATCATCATCCTTCCATCCATGCTAGAGATCCAACAATTAGAATCCTACTTGGAAGATTTCCAGGACATGGTCCGAGATAAGTGATTGTTTTCCTGATAAACGTTCAATGACTTTCTTTGATATGTGAATGAATGAATGCATTGATTGAAAAATAGAAAGATAGATACCTGTTAGTGTCGATATCTGTTATGTAGATGAACCCAGCAACGTTGCTGCATGACATGAATGAAAGAGAGAAATTTTTGTTGACACTCAATAAAACAAGCAGATAGTTTTGAAATATTGTTTTAGACTTTAGTTACCTAGAAATGATTTGATCACTTTCCTTGGCATAAGAAACAGCGAGAACCATATGAAGTAGATCATCCTTTATTGTAACCTGGACGATACGAATTGGGTCTGCTGTAGGCTCTGCGCCTATTGGTAGAGCTGAGCGAGGAGCTTGAGGACCGCCTCCAATTCTGTAGACGGATATATCACTGAAATTTGCAATATTTGAATGTGGAGAAAGATCGTTCACAAGTCCATAGAAGTATTCCTGCATAACAAAATGTTACAACTCAGAAAATAAATATAACATAATCGAGGATCATGTATAAATGGTTGTGCCCCTGTGCTGTTTCCTATGTTATACAACAGATTCTACCTTTAATGCTGATCCTAATCCAAAAGGGAACATTTTCCTATAATTAAAATTTTGCGCAAAAGAAAACAATTTACAAAAAAAGACAATACTCTTATTCTGTTGCTCCTAGTCCGCTGACGAATTTTTACACTTCTGGATACAACACCTCCAGACTTGTGAAGTTTCACGATATCTTTACCTTTAAGTGAATTTTTTAGCATACTCCAAAGTTTCTCCTGCAAAAGATTATAAATGCAGCTAGCTAATAATCTAAAAGCAAAATTTACTTATATGTAATTTTCACATATACATAGGAATATGATATTATATAGAAGACATGACATGGAATAGAAGCGTCTTGGTCAAATCTAATAAAAAAACAAATCTGTCTTAAAAAAAATCCAACCACGTTTTAAATATCACAATAAGAATTTAAATAAATAAAATTATATGTAAGACCGTGGCATGTCTAATATCAAAATGGACATACCAACTAATTAACTGTGATATTCCATGTATCACCGTATCATTTTTATAACAAAATGTCAAGATTTGAGTAGAAAAGGGTCAGTTAATCATATATCTAATGAAGCCCTTCTATTCGTTTTCAATTGGTTTGATTAGCAAACATCTTCTTAAATCATGTTTCTTGACCCTAAACTGAAATTATCTCAAAAAAGTAAGAAACTAATACCAATACTCTTAAAACCAAAAGAAAACTAAGCATAAGACTACTAAGCAGGTTACTACGTTGACAACTTTACATTCCAAGTCTTTTTGAAATATTGCATCGCTATAATATACAAATAAATATCCTCAATCAATGCTTAGGCATACCTGTCCCAAAACTAAGACCACGTCAACATTGAAAGTATCAATTGAGTGAAGCAATAACTGTATCAAGAAAAAGGCAAAACCAAGTCACATTTTAATTGCACAAAAGGAGAAACAGATGATCATGTTTTAAAGGGAAAAAAAATCAAATTTCAATAAGTGAAACCTACCTCATAACCAAGACCTTCCACCCAACCCATGGTGTTGATAACCATACCAGCAGCTCTAGATTCAGAGTTTCCCAAGAACTGTTTCTCTAGAGTTTGAGCAAGTTCTTTAACAAGAACTCTATATAACTCTGCATTGGCACTGTGAAACGATTTGTCACCCAAAATCAACAAACATAAAAATATAATAAAATATCCTTCAATGCATGTCAATTATCAGATAATAAATGGCACAAAAAACAACTTTGATCATTACAACTACTAAACCGCATACACGCAAATACCTGGGTGATGCATGTCCATAGAAATACACAATGGGCATCTCTAAGGGAATTCCTTCAATGGGGTCTATAGGCATTTCGATTGGAGTAGCAGAAATGCATCCAGGGATAGTAATAGCTCCTTGACCAACATCCAAATCTACAAAGGTTGGTTTCCATCCCCGTTTAGCAGACCAACTTAGTAGCATTTTAGCTAGACTACTTTTTCCCGAATCCGTTGGTCCTATGACCATAACTCTTGGTCCCTGGTAAATGAAAAAACAAAAAAATCAAACTATAGATACTGTCATTTGATTTCTGATTGTTTGAATACACTTGAAGAAAATGAAACTATGGCTAATACAATGGTTCACCTTTGAGTGGACTGCGTCATTACTTTGTGATTGACTGGCACGAGCTCTCCGTCCCTCGAGAATACCATGGGCATTCACATAGCTCATCATTGGTGTCTACATCATATTTGTACACAGATGAAACGCTATTTTCCAAGAGATGTCTTCACAGTACTAGTAGAGTAGTAGGTAGTATTAAAAAAAATAAAATTCATTTATACCTCATCCGCGACATAAGCAAGTTCGCTATGGCCATCGAGCTCAATCCTTGCCCCATTCCAGGTAAATATCTGCCAATAACCAATGAATTGAACCAGAAATATTTTGGTTTGTTTCTATTTGAGTACAGATCCATCACGATGGATGATAACGAAGAGAGTATACGATTACTTTACCGCAAACTTGAACCCAGGAGGGAACGACACCCAATTCTCCGGTGGAAGTTCGGTCCCGAAGACCTCGGCATTACCAGAGACCAGACGAACGCGGACAGGGGTCTGATCCACCTCCACTCGAAGCTCACTCTCCTTGGAGAGATCGAATCTGCGAATCGCCGACGCTGCCATAAACCCTAAAGCCCGAGGTCAGAATTGACGTGGAAAGAGTCGAGCAAGTTTAATTGGGGGAAATCAAAGATGGGATTAAATTATTGAAATCAAAGTAGATCAGTTGAAAATTAAGATTGAGAATTGAGATCAGTATAAATTCTAATATAAGGTATATTCAAAATCAGTAGTATTTAGATGCGTCGTACAGTTCAAATGCTATATGTGTCAAGTTGATCGATCATGTCTATTAGACCGACTTTACGTCGTACATGTGTTATGTCTTGTGCAGTACATTATTTTGCGTCGTATATTATTTTAGCATAGAAATAGTTTTTCTTATTAAACAAGATTTTGATCCGTGGTTATAATAAGACCATTCTAGTACTTTAGCCATAAACATGAACGATGGCGTTCGACGTCGACAGCGTCGTCTAGAACGTGAACGTGAGATCATCGACCTCATCGGAGACGACAACCACGACTATTTCTTGACGCCACCATCCTCTCGACGTCGAATCAACCCAAGGACTCCGCCAGAGAGGTACGAAGAACTATCCCTCGTTCAACCTAGAAGCCGACGTGCACCATTCCGTCCAAGTCCTCGTCGTCCTCGTCGTCCTCCTCCACCTCCTCCACAACCTCCGGTAATGCAGCGAAGAGAGCCAGTACGTGAGTACATCCCTGAAGCTCCTCCAGCTCCCCATAACGACGTCGTCGTCTGCCCCCAATGTGGGTATCTCTTCATAGCTTTCCTCTACACAGCAGCAGCCAGCATGCTCAATACCCCAGATCCCGTGGAGCCGCTAAACTTTGACTGGATAAATGACTTGGAGCTAGGAGATCCTTAGAAGATGGTGCATGTCTGATGTGCGGAAAGGTTTTGGGTCAAACTATCGTAGCTACATCTATTGTGTCTGTTTTGTGTAGCTACTCCGTCTGGGTTGTTTTCCGATGACAATAACGAACTACCTTTGAATCCTGTAACTACTCCAGTAGCGTCGTTCACCAGTCCAATCGCTTGATCAGTGTTCTTGATCAACATCACCCTAGTTCCTTCGCAAATTTCCAATTCATCAGGTGCAATTTTATATTTAAGTTGATTCAACCATGGCATTGAACCTTTATCAGCGACAACAAATTTCACTACTTCCTTTCCCAAACTTTTTAGGCGATCCTGATTAACTCTTTTAACGTCACCTGTTCTCGGGAATAATATGGTATCGTGGACACTGTCATCGTTCAGGAATGTGGTACCATTTAAAAATTTCTTGAAGATTTGGTTTTCACAATCGACATGGCCACATCGGATTTCCTCCAGGAATTCTATTAGCGAAGAGTCCGACTGACGGTACATATGAGTTAGTTCCATCTGGATGTCAAATGTGGATTCCCAGCACGCAGATTCAAAGGCGAACTCATTTCGCGCATTGGAAGCATTGATAGGAGGCAGCAGTTGAAAAAAATCACCACTGACTATAAGTTGAATGCCGCCCAATAGTAACGGTTTATCCTGATTGAATTGAGAATTCCGTATCATGCTAGCCAAATATTCCAGATTATCAAATAGCTCATCATCAATCATGTTGATCTCGTCGATGACTAGCGCCTTAGCTTTCTTTCATCGTTCAACGGCCTTATTGCTATTGTTTTTTAAAACAAAAGACAAAAGTTCTTTTTTTGTCCCTTTACCTAAACCCACGCGGCAAATGAGTACAGGGTCTGCCCACCAAGTGCACATGCAGCCACACCGGTAGAAGCAGTAACGAACACAGAGTTGGGGGATGAATGCTTCGGAGTGTGGAGACGGCGTGTCGTAGTAGAAAACTTTTCCCCATACCTGCAGATCCGGTGATGAAAACAGACTTTCCCATCTCAATGGTAGCTACGAGTTGTTGTTGCTGTGAACTTAGATTTATTTTTGGATCCAAATCTTTTTCACCACTGGAAATATTTCTAGATCTCTTCTTAGTTGCCCGGGACTGCGACGCCATTCCTAGATCAATAAACAGTGAAAAAGATCAATAAAAGTTCCATCAGAAAAATGGCTAAAAGAAACATGAACCCATAACATGTCTGAACATGAACCAATGTATAATACTTGAAGAACACGAAGAACCCATAATGCGAAAATGGAAAAGTACAATGTAGACTTAAAAAACCCTCGATGATAGTAGATTTTAGATTAGTTATTACCAATTAGAACTATGTAACCAAGCCGATAGAAGTATCTAGCCGACGATAGAAAGGAATTCCGATTGAAATTTATAATAAAAGTTATAAAACAATGAAAGAAAGAAACTTTTCAAAATTTCTGTGTGAAAGCTATAATACGCACCTGGTGTGAAAGAAGAGATCGAGTTATTAAAGTTAATAAAGTAATTTAAAGTTACTAAAGTTAAAATATTATTATAGCTAAAAATAAAGTCAAGCTATTAATAACGCGAATTAACAACACTCGAAGGCTGACATGGAGTTACATGCAGAGTTGAATTTGTCATAATTCAATCAGATGTTATTAAATTAGAAGGCTGACATGGCAATCAAATTCTGACGATATCAGATGGAATTCTGAATTTTAATTACCTCCTAACCAATCAGATCGATTAGCATAAGTGGACTCGGATTTAAAAGTCATCGGATGATCACGCGAATGCATTTGTAAACAGTAACTAAGAAAACTAAAATGATCGGATTGTGCTATAGCCATGGATTGACATCAAACCTGATCACAAGGTATACAGAAAAAGAACGATGGGATAAGCTCCATAAGCTCCATTTGTCATACCACGTTTCTGGAGCTTATCCCATCGGCTAGCGCATCACGGTCCCTTCTTGACCTAACTGTTTCAACTATATTAGTGTGAGTCCCCTTGTCACTTCTACCCTTTCAGCTCTAACTGTTTCACATACTTGGCAATGTTGTCCCTTTGTTGCAAGTTGTGCTTCCAAGTTGCTGGATTTTTAACATATCATTGGTTCATGATCCATGTCGCCCAAATACCATTGACTTCCCAGTCTCATCGTTTTTCCAATTAGCATCGATAGCTGCTCGATCTATTTCAAAGTGAAACAATCCATGGCTATAGCATGTAATTAGATCACGATCTATACAGAAGAAGCTGCTCGATCTTATATCCATTTCGTCATATTTGTATCGACTGTGATATACAGAAAAAGGAACATTGGTCGTTGACAAGGCATTGATAAGGTATGTATTAAGTTTTAATAACGAAAGGTATTTAGTTTTAATAAGATCTGATTGATAAGTTATTTGGTTTTAATAACCATTAGAGTCGAACCTAGACATCTCCGACCATCTTGGTCTTCGACTAGAATGTCTCCGACCATCTAGTTCAAACCATATAGAATGTCTCCGACCATATTGGTATCCACTACACCTCGCTTCCACTACTTCCACTACTTCCACTACACCTCGCTTCCGACCAACATGGTTCAGCAAAAGCATCACTCTAGGTTCTGCAAAATCTAGGATCCAACCATCTCGTTTCCAACTAATACTACTCAACCTCCGACTACTACCTAACCTCTACGCGCTCCGGTAGTTTATAACAGTTGTTCCCCAAGATAGTCTAACAATCTAAAAGCCTCCTCCGAAACATCTTAGGACCATCTTCATCTCCGGTTCGAACTTTCTAGGTTCCAACCATTTCGGTTCAGACCATCTTCATCTCCGGCCGTCCAGACTACTCAAACCCTATACGGCTCTCGGAGCCTACTACTACTCAAACTCGGATATCAACTAGTACTACTACTACACAACATCCGACATCAACCTATCCAACTCAACCTATCTAACATCAACAGACTTTGTCACTGATCATCACCCGAGTAGTGGGTTCGAACCAGACTAGGAAGCTGGAACATGTAGATAGAGACGGCCGGAGAGAGTAGGTTTTCCAATGCACATGTCAAAAATAGAAACCCTATGTACGTAACTCAATTTCCCTCACACTCCATTTCCATCTTGGATTCATTTAATTAAATCACACTCCCCACTTCCTCTCCCTCACTTATGTCACTGCTATATCAGTGACATAGGTACTATAAACCAGAGTTTGTCCAAAGCTACTATAACTTGTTATTTAAGAAGATCGTTACAGAGAAATATTACTATCTATTAATCATATCATAGATTAGAGATCTATTAATCATGTTTTATTAATATCTGCAGTGGATATAAAAATGGAGATGACCAGGGATCAACAATTAAGTTTTAGGTAAATGATATTATTAAATTGTTAAAATATAGTTATTACAAATGTTATAGGTAATCTTTTTCATACATATATATGAATTTCAATATTACAACAAGGAATTTACTAATGCATTTGAAAATAGAAATTTTTTTGAACAAATATACGATGCAAAAACATTATACTACAAACTCGCAGGTAACTTGGGTTTCTCTGTACGAAAATCTACAAGTAGGAAAATTTCAAATGAGGTGGTATATCAGAAGTACGTTTGCTCAAAAAAAGGAGTATCAACAATAAATATTGAAGACGTTGTTATAGATAATGGAAAAAGACAAAGATTACTAAGAAACTCACGTACAGGTTGCAAAGCTTTTATCACTTTCAAGAAAATAGAAAATGGTTGGGTGATCGCAACATATAATCACGAACACAACCATTGTTTCTCGACTCCATCAAAAAAAAGATTTATGACAATCAATAGAAAAATCGAGCCTTTCATACGCAATATCATCCACGATCTAGAAGACTCGAACATAGCTCCAAATCAACAATATTCATATGTCGCAAATCAAATGGGAGGATTCGAGAATTGTGGTTTCACGAAAAATGATTTCAACAACTTGTGAAGAGATGATTTGAGGAATATTAAAAAACACGACATTGACATATTATTCGACAAATTCAGTACCTTAAAGGAAGAGAATAATAACTTCTTCTACTCTTATGTTTTAGATGATGAAGGTACGGAATTTATTACCAATAAATAGTTCTCTAAGTATTTAATTTAAATAGACTGATTATTAAAATTTTAAGTATCGATCGATCGATTAACATTATTTTTACAACTCAATTTCCATTATATTCATTCATTCATTCATTCTAGCTCTATTGTAGTTAATAATTAATCCTGTTATTGACAGGAGCATTAAGACATTTATTTTGGGCTGATCCTACAAGCATTGAAGACTATGCAAAATATGGAGAGGCAATAACATTTGATACAACTTACAACATAAATAGATATAAGTCAGTACTAGGAATGTTATGTGGAGTGAACAATCACCAATGTTCAATTTTATTTGCTTCCGCAATTATTTCCAATGAGGTGACAAAATTTTTCATTTGGATGTTTGAAGAATTCAAAAATTGTATGACGACTGCACCGAAGACTATAATAACAGATCAAGACGCAGCAATAAATGCGGTTGTAGTACGAGTCTTCCCTAGTACTTTTCATCGTCTTTGTAAGTGGCATATTACACACAAAATGGATGATAAAATTGGAACTGTATATAGAAATAAAATAGAAATGGAAAGGTTCGACACAATACTCAACAAATCTGATTCAATAAAGAAGTTCGAAAGGGACTGGGATTTGTGTACAAAGGACAACAACATTCATGACTGTGCATGGCTAAAATCAATGTTTCAACTAAGAAGAAAGTGGTGTCCAATTTATACGCAAAATTATTTTTTCGCTGGAATGCAAAGTACACAAAGAAGTGAGGTAATGAATGTTGTGGTGAAGACTAAATTGAAAAAACATTCAACTTTGTACGAATTAATTGAATCTATGAAGACATTACAAAAATCACAAAGAAACAGACAATCGGAATTGGATCATAACGACCGAGATGCACCCCCTCATACGATTACATCATTACCTATTGAAAAATCGTTACTACAAGTTTATACATCCGAAGCATTTTAACAATATCAGTTGCAAGTATAAAAAAATTTAAACTACTATATCAACAAAGAGGTACGAATATTTATTTCACTCTCAATTACATTAAATAAAAAATATATTTTAATCACACTAATATTTATCTTCATACGCACAAGTAGAATCCAAACAACTACAAGGTAGTCAGCATTTTCACTCAAATAGTTGCAGCGAAAATCAGCATTGGCGTGGATAACATTGCAAAGTATAGTTGTCATCTACTATCTTACAAGGGGTACCTGTGTAGACATCTCATTTGCATGCTTACAAGTGATGAAGTACGAAATCTGCTACAAGTAGGCTCGCGGGGTCGCGAGGAGGGCCGGAGGCTTTGGAGGCCACGACGTGCGCTCCACGTCAAATACCTGCAAAAGTGGAGGGGAGTCGGCGACTCAGGTGTGGGAGTCGGCGACTCGGGCTCCTTGGTTCTCTGGTTGGAGTTTGGAGTCAAGTGTGTGGAGGGATTACTTGATGAATGAGAAGACCCCCCAATGGCCCCTTTTATAGGATCTTTGGGACGTTTCTCATTCATTACCCGTGGGGCCTACGCTATTATGGTGCCCCATTAAGGGTGCCATAATGGCGTGGGCCAAGTCAAGTAGCGGCTGGGAGTCGGCGACTCAGGGTGAAGCCATCGATTCCCCATGAGCCAGGTTGGCAGCCTACCAGAACTGACCAACGAGGCCTGGAATCGGTGGTTCACCTCTGGAGTCGGCGACTTGGTAGTCCTAGTCGTCGATTCCTAGTGTTGACTTGAGTACTTGACGTAGACACTTGCCCGATACCGTGGATCTTTCCGGGGGTCCGACGTAAGGCGACGGAACCCTAGTCCTTGTTGAAGGGCGTTGCTGGGAGTGATTGACGTAATCAGACATGTCTCACCAGTACTTCCCCCTGAAGAGAGCACAAGAAACATGCGTGTACCGCCAGTATCCCCCCCAAGCAAGGTGACCCGCATCAAGGCCGAAGCGACAAGATGAGATCGAGTCATTGCGTTCACAACGATACAATGACTCCGCGTGATTCATGCACCATCAGATGGATTGATTCACTATCAGAATCTAGTTTCAGGCCAGCGGAACTACGTGTTTATAGTCCTACTCTGATCAGAAGCGACTTTTGCTGTGGATTCTGGCCGAAGCGACAGAATGCTTGGGTTCACTATCAGAATTGAGTTCTGGCCGAAGCGACAGAATGCGGATTCTGGCCGAAGTGACAGAATGCTTGGATTCTGGCCGAAGCGACAAAATGCGTGGATTCACTATTAGAATCTAGTTCACTATCAGAACTGATGTTTATAATCCATCCTGATCATGAGCGACATTACGTCCGCAACGATGGTTACCCCATAGGCCAAAGCGCAAGATGGGTCGAGATCATTAAGGCCAAAGCGACAAAGTGATCTCCAAGTGTATCAAGACCGAAGCAATAAGATAGAAGAATTATTGAAGCCAAAGCGACAGCATAATTCTTGATCCATTAAGGCCAAAGCGACAAAGTGGACCTGGATCTATTAAGGCCGAAGCGACAAAATAGATTGACTCACTATCAGAGTCTGGTTCACTATTAGAACCTTTCCTGCAAAAAAGAAAACATCCTGCAAAACAACTAGATTAGTCCAAAACGCATATTTAACTTATTGAACTTACCGTGCGATTTTACCTTCCTTGATGCCTTGCCTTTGCTCGAATTGATCCTTGGTAAATCTGGCCGAAGCGACAGATCTTACCGTGCTCAATTTTTGACGACTTCTGGCCGGAGCGACAGAAGTGTCGGGAGAGTTTGTGATACTCCCCCCGAAATTTGACGACTTATGGCCGAAGCGACAGAAGTGTCGGGAGAGCTTGTGATACTCCCCCTCGAAATGTGACGACTTCTGGCCGAAGCGACAGAAGCGTCGGGAGTATTTGTGATACTCTTTATTGAAAATGTGACGACTTCTGGCCGAGGCGACAGAAGCGTCGGGAGTGTTTGTGATATTCTCCCTTGAAATGTGAAGACTTCTGTCTGAAGTGACAGAAGTACCGGGAGAGTTTGTGATATTCTCCCTTGAAATGTGACGACTTCTGGCCGAAGCGACAGAAGTGTCAGGAAAGTTTGTGATATTCTCCCTTGAAATGTGAAGACTTCTGTCTGAAGTGACGTCCAGAAAATTCAAGATCAATATAATGAGCTGGACGCCAAGTACAAGAATAGCGAGAAGCAGTTGGGCAAGCTGACACATGTCAAGAGAAAGTTTGAAAACCTTAGAGACAATGTCATCCCGAAGAAGGAGAAGACGATTGAGTCCCAGAAGAAGGAAATCGACGATTATGTTGTGAAGATTTTGGGACTCCGCAAAGAACAGAAGAGTGCCTCTAAGGAAATAGAAAACATGCGGGCTCGGTTAGAAACTGAGATTGAAATATGGTTTCCTCTGAAGCCACAAACGCGAACTTGAGGAGCACTAACTCTGAGCTGGAGAGGAAGTGTATGTTGGATCGTGATCCGAGGCTATAAGGGGGGATAATAGTCTCTTTTTGATTTATGCAGATTAATAACGGAATTACCTGCACACACTTAAGTACACAAATGGTTGTATAATAATAATAGTATAATATTGTTAGCAATATAATACTATTATATGATTTTAAAGAATATAATATTATATCTTATAATATTATATATATTGGACTTGCCTTTTGCTTTTGAAGTTTACTACAATATATGAATATGTAGTCAACTTTTCAGATGGTGTTTTATAAACAACTATAGTATATGAATACTAAGTTATATTATAAACACAAGTTATATTATAGAGTAAATGACCAGATAACTGGATATATATTTGATAAGCAAGATATGACCAGATAACTGGATATATATATGATAAGTAAATGCTTGAACAAATATATGAATAAAGATTTAAAGCAATGAATATAACCTCAGATAGTTGATCAGATAACTGGATGAGGGATCTGCGTAAAGTAGTCAACCTCTGTATTTGACCAGATAACTGGAAGAGGGATCCTTTTCAATTTAGTGTTGTTTAGTTGTTTTTCGATGAAAGATAAAAACTAAAGTTGGTGAGACATGCCTGATTACGTCAGTCACTCCCAGCAACGCCCTTCAAACAAGGAATAGGGTTCCGTCGCTATATGCCGGACCCCCGGAAAGGCTTCCACGGTGCGGAGCACGTGTCTACGTCAAGAGCTCAAGCTAACACTTGGGAGTCGCCGATTGGGACTACCAAGTCGCCGACTCCAGGGGGGAATCGCCAACTCTAGGCCTCGTGGA